>OOFC01030219.1:4909-15386 GCA_900323345.1 Pseudochromis fuscus | reverse complement strand
TTTATTTTTTTCTTTTAAAAAAAAAAAAAAAAAAAAAAAAAAAAAAGGTTGAATAAAATGAAGCAGTTAGTTTTAACTCCTAGCGCACTGAGGTGATTACTGGAGGTATGATCACTGATAACAACTATATCAGCTTGTTTCTGTGATCCAATTCCAAATACTATGATCATCTATCTATCATCAATAAAATTATCAATTATGAAATCTGTACCAAGTAGTTTCACAAACAGAGACACACTTAAAAGGCCTTTACCTGTTTTCATTGTTATGTATCTGACTCTTATTCACATCACAGCCGTTTTGTGTTTCTTATCCTCATGTTGAGTCCCTGTGTAACCCCTCCATGCTGCACAATGAGCCTCCCTGATGTCATGCTGCTTATTGTATTTTAAATGTACTTATGATGCCCTCTAGAGGTGCCTTAATGACTTCACAAAAATAAACCACAGTAACAGATGTTGTTCATGGGTGACTGTTGCCCAGATGGTAGAGTGGCTCATCTATGAATCGTAACGTTGTGGGTTCGATCCCCGGCTCCTCAAAGTGTCCTTGAGCAAGACACTAACTTGCTCACAATGGTGGCTAGTGCCTTGCATGTTGCCACCAGTGTGTGAGTGTGTGTGAACGGGCGCATAAGAGGCCTTGCAAAGTGCTTTGGGACCTTAGCTGAGGTGAAAAAAGTGCTATATAAATATACTACATTTACCATTTATTCATTCATAGGTTTCATCCCTGTCGATTGTATTTCAGTCAGAAGAGGTGATCATTTATAACAGGCCTATGTGTTAATTACCAAAACAGCATCATCATAATCTGTTTCTTTTAGTATGTACCACTGAGCTGAATCTAATGCAAAAAGAAAATAATCATCAGTGTTCACAATTATAACTGAACATGCTGCTCAGCTATTGTATTAAAGTGGGTTATTATTTACATGAGCTGTTACTGTGTCCACAAAGGAAGTTTCTTCATATAGGTGAATGAGATGTTTTGGCTTGGTTATAATCTACCTAAATATCTCAAACCATGTCTTTTCCTCCTGCCACCAGCACCCAGCAGTGTTTCATTCCTGCCAGTTTCATGGTTAGATTTTGAGTGATTCCACTGACGCATACAGCTGCGTCACTATTGTGATGAGAGCTGACATCACAGATATGAGGACTTCCTTTCATGGCATAAAATAACTGCAGTTTGTGAAACTTGTCTTGACACATTTCCTGATAAGGGATGAGTGAATTCTGGTGAATTTTTTTCACAACTAAAGTTAAATGATAGAAGACTTCGGGCTGATTGACGTCTTTATGAGTAACAAATAGTGGATGCTGCAGTATGTAATGTATAAGTGATTGTATGTATAATTTCGGCTCCATTTCTGACTATTGCTTGCTGATGCAGCTTATTATATGAAATCTGATAAACTAACAAGACTGTACTGCATTTATTAGAAGCTGTAATCAGCTATAATGCATTTAAGGAACATTGCAGTGAGCAAAACAGGAACCTTGTTGCCCAGGCATAGATCAACTGATGTCTGAGTCAAACCAGCACCCACCCTGAGTCAAATATACTCACAGTTAGATATATTCTGGCTATATATAGGGTTATGTTGTAAGCCAAATGGGTTTTTTTTAGAATGCAAATTTTGCAGTACAACTATGACAAAGGGAGCTGTAGTTTCTGGTCCCTACAAGACACACAAGGATATTAAAAAAAAAAAAAAAAAAGTGTCAAACCACCACACAGAAAGTAAAAACCGAAGAAAATCACAGGAAATAAAAACACCCCTCAGCACAACATAGGTGTGAAAACATACACAAAATGATGTGGACTCAGCAGGCAACATTGTTTGTTTTTACAAGAGCTTTAAAATACCACAGTAATTCAACATGCTTTATGTAAGGCATACAGTGCAAAGCAACATATACAAGAAAATGAATAGAAAGAGGAGGAGAGATGAAGAAAATGTAATAAAAGTCAAGTAACACTTTAGAAAAGAGCTCTTCTGTTAAATGGCTGATTTTAATGTAACCACAGTAAAAGTCTTGTTGGAGTATCAGTACTACCAAGCTGCTCATTTGAATTTAACGCTATAAACTAGACACATCTGCCGAGAAGAGCAGTGGCTACAGCTAATAATAGAGGAGGAAGTTCACTGACCAGTCATCATTGTCACACACCCAACAGCACAACTTCCTGCTTGTGTGTCTGTGTGTGTGTTTGTGGTTTTGACAGAAAGACAGAGAGAGAGAGGGAGGGAGAGAGAGTAGGTGAATTGGATAGGAAATGTTTTTGACAGGCACTGAAAAAGTGACAAGTTGCAGGCGACAGCAGCAGAGAGCAGAGTAATGGAGCCACAAGAGATCAGAGAGGGATACTTGGTGAAAAAGGTAAGAGTAACTACTCAAAAAAATCTACTCACCTCCTGTTATCACTTTTGTAAAGACTTCTTTACAAGTCTAACATAAAAGAAATAATATTCTGACAGCTTCATTGGTACCGTTACAAACATTTGTCAAGACAAGAGTTGTTGGTATTAAAAAATGTAATTTACCGTATTTTCCGGTCTATAAGCCGCTACTTTTTTCCGACGCTTTGAACCCTGCTGCTTAAACAACGGTGTGGCTCATGTATCGGCGACACGGAGCTCGTTAGCTTTTTACAAGCTAGCAAGATCCACAGTGGACGACATGAAACTGTTTGAATAAATTCAATAGTGGCTTATAGACAGGAGTGGCTTATAGACAGGTGCGCTCAATAGTCCGGAAAATACGGTAATTACCAACATACATGACTTTCTATAAGCACTATGAACTGAACAAGCAGGTACAACAAAGTAATATTGTTTCATACTAAACCTGCACTTTAAGGAACGGTTGCAAATGTCACCCGAAAGTTGCTCCATAATACAAAACTACACACTTCTGTTCTACAGTTGCAACAGAAAGCCAAGTTCCTACTTCAGAGTAAAACATGCAGTGTGTTAAAGGCTGTAAACAGACCAATTCAACAGCAGTGACCAGACCTACACAAAGGTCCTCTAACCATTTACTACATGCAACTTTGACTTTTATAAGTTTATAAAATAAAAAGCACAGGAAGAATGTGACCGTTTGACACATTTGCTAAATGTGTGTTTGGTACGACCCACACATACGCCTAGTTTTAGAGTGTGACCCTTCAAGTGTGACTTTGTGACATCAATGTGTCAATTCAAGACACATTTATGAAACATATAAGTTCTTACTATTCGATAAAGGACTTCTTTTTTTTTTTACAATGTACATTTACATTTAATGTTCTTTTTAGTTTTTCTCTAAGAAACTAAAAATCTGTTTCAGTGTATATGGCAATGGCTAAATCAATATTGAAGACCTCTCTTTCTCTGTCCTGATGATGATTGATATATCATGGCTGAAGCATTTTATCTTATAAACAATCTGATGACAGCGTGGTTGCCATAAATAGCCTCAGCTGTGCTAATGGTCGTACTTAAAGGTGGCTAAGGTGGGGCTAGAAGTGTTTCCCCTGCATGGACAGAGGGGTGAAACATAACACAGTTCATTTATCGAGAGTCTACATCCATTCATCAATTATTATGAAGGTGTTGATAAAAAATGCAATGAAATATTACAGTCGGGGTAAAAAGTGGGTCAAATCATCTATCAGTAGATCCTCTGGCACAGTAAAGAATGGATGAGGGCCAAATACCTCTTTAGCTGCAAGTCCACATGAAGGAAACTGCTTTAGAACAAAAAATACATTAATAAATATGAGGAAGTATTCTCCAAATACTAAAATTATGTAGTTTATTCACACACCAACATGATTTTTCTGCACACAACGTTTGAATTGATCCGATATCCACAACTTAAAAACAGAGGATACTGAGTTAGAGAGTTATCTGTTGGTTTGTTAATAAGAAAAGCCCTGTTCATTGTTGATACATCTGGAGGAGCTGACTTCATAAATCTTTACATGTGTGCACATTCACATTGTGGAGTTTAAGCATTGAAACTATAATAATTTAATGCATGCCACTCAAACCAGCAGATACCAGCAGAGATTTTATTGGAGTGTTTGAAAATGTAACTACAGTTCAGCAGCAGTATTTGCACAAGTGAACACTTGAAAAAAAAGTACCTACTGATTAAAGGTGGCATTTGAACAGCACAAGAAAAACAAACAAGCATTTTAAATTATTTATTCAATAAAAGTATTAAAACACCCTTGGCATGAAAACCTGAACCTCATAACACCGCACTCAACACACAGCAGTGTTGAAATGATGCTCAAGTGTGGTTCAAACATTTTGAAAGCAATGATTTCAGTGGGATGTGCTTATTTTGTAGCATAATTGTACAGTTCAGGGCCTGATAGCAAAAACTCATATGCAAATAATATACTGGTGGTGGTATTTTTAATTTATCCACTGCGATGTTAGATTTGTTGAGCAGAGACACAATGCTGCTTGGGTTTCACAGATGATATATTTTGGGAAGGCTGTGTTTCTAACATAAGTTATGTAACTTTGACTTTCTCAAAGCATGCTGAAAAAAAAGACTGTTTAAACTCCAGCTTCTGTTCGCTGAGACAGTGAAGGGAGCAGAGGACAGCTGGAAAGGATGTAATGGTTTGTCCAAAACCAAACCAAGTGAAATGTCATCATCTATATCTGCTTTGTCCACACTTGGGTCGCAGAGGTCTGCTGGAGCCTATCCCAGCTGTCAATGGGCAGGAGGCGGGGTACACCCTGGACAGGTTGCCAGCCTATCGCAGGGCTGCTTATCCGATTGGTTCACACCAGTCTGCAGGAGCCTCTCCCAGTTGGCAACGAGCAAGATCGCCAGTCTATTCGTACATGATTTGAACAAGACAGATGACGATACATGCTCATTCACACCTGTGGTTGATTTAGACTAAAGAGTTCACCTAACACACACGTCTTTGAAACTGTGTGTGCCTGGAGAAAACCCACAGAGGCACAAGAAGAACACACACACTCCACACAGAAAGGTCAGAGCTGAGATTTAAACCAACGACCTTCTTGCTGTGAGGTGGGAGTGCTAACCACTGCGCCTCCTGAACATTACTAGATTTATTTGTTTCATGCACTGCAGAAAATAAATGACCAGCGGTGCATGGGGATACTGTACAGTCATTAACATTTTACACAGGAGAAGAGGGAGGAGGTCTGAACAGCCTGTTTCAGACAGAGGATTGAAGGAGGGAGTGTATAAATGGGCATTAGAAGCTGAATATGAACTTTTTTGAACGGCAATCTATGCAGAACTACTCCAGAGGAAGCCAAGTCTGTAAATATAAATCTGGAAATGAGCAGAATAGGTCCTCTTTGAAGATTAATGTCACATAGTCGTTAAAAAAACAAGTACTCTCCATGGAAACAGTTGACTTTTTTGTGCTGTATGTGAACAATAAAACACTTGATACTCTTTGATACAGAGCATTAATAAAAACAGTCATGACAAGTGGAACCTGTTTTATATGCTACAAGTATTTGGTGTCATCATGCAAAGATCTGAAGAGCATTTTAAAGCCTTCAGAAAAAAAAGGTTGTGGATGCCTATGACTCTGGCAGGAGATTAAAAAGTTTTCCAAAATCCTGAAAATAAATCATTGTACTGTGATGTAGATTTCAAATTAATGCAAATTTGCAAAACTGGCTGCAGCCGCAAAGTCATCTGAGGAGCAGAGTGATGCAGAAAAGATTTCATCACAGTGACGCATTTGATCTGCATGAAAGGTCAAACAGGACATTCGTGCAAAACTATGATGAACAAAAAGCTTTTTGACATAATATGATAAAGATGAGCCTCTGTAACTTTGGTTTGGTACAGACCAGACAGCTTTTCAGGAGAACAACCTCAAACCAACTGTGAAACATGATGGTGGTGATGGTCTGGTTTGGGTTGTTTCACTGCCTCAGGCACTGAGCAGCGTGAAGTCATTGATTCAACTATGGATTCTCACAGAAGATGCTTGAAGATAACACGAGGCCATTTGTTCAAAACATGTAGTGAAAGTGGACTTTTCAAAAGTCTAGTGGTCCTCAGAGCACGAGAAAATCCACAAACAACTTAGAAAGATGAAATGAATTCAGTTCAATCTTTTTTCAAAGATGTGATTATTTGAAGTTTCTGTCTCCCAACAAACAGACCAAAACAAACATGGACAACCATCCGACACACAACAATGTACACTGTGTGCACAATTATGAGGCAAACGCATTTCTCATGATTCATTTTTACATGTGAACAATCAGTCAATCCAACATGTGACTGAACCTCAGACTTGAATGTTTAACAGAGAAAAATGTTTTCTCTTTTTCAAGGGAAAATATGAATGTGCAGAATTATTAGGTAACTAAATTACAAGTATAACTTTTTCCAATACACCTCTTTATTTCTAAAGTAGTATAACCTTTAAGTATCTCCAAATGATAATTACACAACATTTTTGGCCTTTAAAAAATATTCAGTGACCAATACATTCACCCTTCTTTTCAATAATTACTGAGTCTTCCTCCATGGAATCTGTCAACTTTTCCCTGACTGTAAATCTGATGTTTGAGATGAGTCCTCAGTAGGATTTAAGTCAGGTGAGGAGGGGGGCGGGGTCATTTCTCAGTCGTTTTGTTGATTTTGATTTGATTTTGCAACAGTTGAATGAGACAGTCCCTGCAGGAAAACCCTCAAACATCTTGAATTTTACAGAAATTTTACATGGAAGAGATCAGAAAACTAATGTCAGAGACAGTTTACACCAGAAAGCCTCCATCTCAAGCCAAAATGTAAAAATAGTCTACTCTCAACTATTTTTCATAGGAAAGCAAATATTCCAAGAAGTAAAGAAATTTGCCACGGATCCACCAACAGCAGCGTCAAACATCTGATTATTACTTCAGAATATAAGCTGAAGATCTCCCCTCCCACAGTCCCACACACAGCCGCACTCGTGTGGATGTTAGGACTTTCACCTGAGCTCCTGTGAGAGCCTCTTCTTCCTCCTCCTCCTCCTCCTCCTCACTGAGCCTCAGTCACTCACAGTCATGTGTGAGACTGAGGCAGCATTGAGACCTGCCGGCTCTGGGGTTGCTCTGTGGAGCGCCGCCCGCTTGGTCCACGAGGGTCAGCCTGAGGATGTGCTCTGTTTGCACTGTGAAGTCACACTGCTGCCAAACGCAGCCTTAGAGCCACCACCATAAAAATAACGACATTTTTGGAGAGTCTGAGATTTTTTCTTCTTCCTTTGCTGCAGCAGCAGTGAACAACATGCTGATGTTTACATGCAGCGGTGAAGCCTGCACAGTTCATGATGTGTTTGCTCAGCAGAGCCTGAAGCACAAGATATTACAGCTTCACTTCTCATAGGAAACAAGATGCAACCTGTGATCAGCAAACACTCAGTTTACTGGAGAAGTGAAAGGACAGAATCTCTATTTCTTTTGTTTCACTTTTCTAATATTTCTACTGCTACTTTTCTGGACTTCTACTTTTATTTTGACTTTTTTGACTTCTACTAAATTCAACTTTTTGACAGTTTCTATTATTTCTACTTCTATTATTTTTTTACTTTTATGACTCCTACTTTTCTACTGTTTCTATTTTTGTACTTCTACTGGTTCTAATGTTTCTACTGCTACAGTTTATATTTTTCTGTGGTCTCTAATTTTACTATTATTTCTACTTTTCTACTGTTTCTATTTTCTACTTCTTCTACTCGTGCTACTGTTTCTACTTTTCTACTTCTACCTTTTCTACTTCTTCTACTGTTTCTACTCTGTTCTTTTTCTAGTTCTATTTTTCCAAGGTTTCTACTTTTCCACTACTGTTTCTGTTTTTTACAACTTGTACTATTTTGACAGTTTGCACTATTTCTACTTTTCTACTGATTCTACTGCTTCTACTGTTTCTTCTTCTACTGTTTCTACTTTTATACGTCTACTGTTTCTATTTCTCCACTATTTTGTACTTTTCTACTCTTTCTATGTTTTCTTCGTCTGCTACAATTCCTACTGTTTCTACTTTTTCTATTTCATTTTCTATTTTGTTTTTCAAACAATTCCTGAAGTATTTCAGCTTAAGGAACTGTTTTTTTCTAATGTACAGTATTTTCCCTGTACGTTTCGTGAGCCGCTGTGTATACGAACAGCATCTGTATATACTGTATGTGCACGTGACAACATGTGTGTGTTTGTGTGTGTGTGAGAGTTTTGACACACTCCCAGCTTCCTCATCCATTCCTCAGGAAAGCACAGTAATTCATTGTCTGACAGCTGTTTTCTTTTCTGTGAGCCTGCCCCGCTTGGATCCTGGGGTGTAATTCCACACACAGGGCCAGCTGGAGGTTTTCCTGAAAAAAAAAAATCCAACAGAGCCCAGTGCTGACACAGTCGCCAGCAAATAGCACCAGTAAAGCATCACTGGTCCAGGAATCAACATACGTCTCCTCCAGTTAGTTTCATATCCACCGGTTTCATGTCCAAAACACATAAAACCAAACTCCAGAGGACTCATAATTGAATTGGGCTTTTAATCCAATTATGAGTCTGTGGATTTTGTTAGTTTTTATATGTTTTGGACATCTTCATAAACACCTGCTTCAGCTTTCAGTGCAACTGCATGCACTTTTCTGTGTGCAGTACAGTCGCTCTGCTGGCCAGGTTAAAATTAGACTGATTAGATTTAACATCCACTGAAGCCAAAGATCAAACACATCGAGTATTGGCGTAAAACATAAGCTGTCCAGTTTTAATTCACAAATTAGTTTTTTATTAACCATCAAAATCCAATTTCACATTGACCCACACATCTGCAAGAGCTTGCATCTGCTCACAGTGACAGTGCTTTCCACAATCA
The DNA here is from genome assembly GCA_900323345.1 of Pseudochromis fuscus. Taxonomy (NCBI): domain Eukaryota; kingdom Metazoa; phylum Chordata; class Actinopteri; family Pseudochromidae; genus Pseudochromis; species Pseudochromis fuscus. The sequence continues at coordinate 6,510 of OOFC01030219.1, read as the reverse complement.
CCATCTTCCTCTGTTAATATAAGTTAGCATGCTAGCATCAGGTAATTAAACCTTAACACAAAGCACGGCTGAGGCTGAATTTATAGAACTTAATATATGCAGAAATTTAGACCTGATGATGGTACACGAAAAAACAGGGGTCACTAAAAAAAATCTCAGAATTAATCTCATGGGTCAATGTCAAAGTTAAGGTTGTCCAATAGTTATGAAGAAATTTAACTCATAACCACAAAATGTCTTAGCATGAACTTTATAATCACTTATTTTGAAAGTTTCCATCCATTTTTTCCCAATTTTTGCATAAAACACCAGAGTTGAATCAATAAATGTTTTTTTTTTAAAACTCCAATTATTGCAAAATTTTTATACTTGGGAGAGGAGGCAAACTATTGATGCACCGTTAAAATGTAAATGTGACTAAGTGCAATATAAAGAGGTTCACTGAATAAGTCAGAGGAAGACACCAATACATTGTTTTCTTTTAATTTCAAAAAGAAAAAAAAATCCTCTTTTCATTACTTCTGCTGTTGTATAATTAGTGATAATCACTGCCACTTACTGCTCATCTCAGTAAACCAACTGTAACACAAGGGTTTGTCTGAGATAAATGGAGAGGTCTTTATAAAATGAGACAGCAGGAGACAGATAACTCAGTGAACCACCTCACTATTAATCACATGTCACTGAAGTAACCAATCAGGAGCTGGCAGGACAGATTATTTTAGCTGCGTGTAGAGGTGCAGATGTAAATAATTAAATATGTAATTCTGTAGTTACACTTTATAAATGTAGTTTCAGCAAATTTACTCCAAATATATGATTTTACTTATTTTCTGAATCTTACACTGACTCTTAATAGAGGTAATCCAGCAGTTTTGGATGAATACATGTGCTGGTTTTCTGACAGTTTGCTTAAAATTTGGTGTAATTTAGATGGAAAGAGTTATTATCATGAATAATTTCTTGTGATGCAGTGATTAAGTGTTTATTTTGCACAGATTTTGGCTTTATTGCAGAAACTAAAGTGACCAATCAGATTTGGTGACACATACTGTAGATGTGTGTGCAGGTGACACCCTGAGAGGAAGAGCCCAGATGTTTACAAGTATCCTCAGAAAACTATAACTCCAGCCTTACATTGTTAAAACTAATAAGACTGTCAAACGCTGTCCCTTAATAACACAGTGTGACGGGTTATTACTGTTATAAATGTCACATCCATGTCTTCTTACCCTGTGTATTCACACAAACAAACCCAGCTTACGACTGGAGCCGTATTAGACTGCAGCCCTGTCACATTTCACACATAAACATCTCGTTACTTATGACTGGATTAAAGTGATGACACTGCTGAACAGCCCGGGTCAGAACAAGCTGAGGGGACGAGCTCCAGGCTGCTCCGCTCTGAGTGCCAGGTCTCCTGATGAGTCATGAGCAGGACCCGTTTTACAACCATTTTCCCTTTCATTTCCTGTCTGGATGACCCAAACCTCTCTGGAGGGTAGCTTGTAACATATCCCCTGCTCGGCTTGGACACCATCTCTGCCCTTAATTTGTAGACAGGATGTTTAACCGGACCGCCTGGAGAGGTCACCGGGGGT
>OOFC01030218.1:0-11863 GCA_900323345.1 Pseudochromis fuscus | reverse complement strand
CCCTGCCCGCCCGGTTCTCCGTGATGATGTGAGCAATTGAGTTCAAGGAGATCTGGGTAATTGAGAGGGCAGGGATGGCATCTGACAGGCACCGATGGCTCCAATGATTACTTTAATCAGAGTGGTTAATGGAATTCCTTCAGGCATGTAGAAATGCTCAAATGTTCATCAGCACTCAACCGGTTTTTTACCCCCCACCACTGACACCTCCTCTTTTGCCTTCTTCCTCTTCCAGCTCATGTTGCCATAATTACCGATCAGTTTTCCAGCTTCAGACGTCCGGTTGTGTTTTCTCTTCCTTGCTTTGTGGTTCAAATGCATTATGGATGAAGTGTTTTTTAACATGAAATGTCATGGCAACCCTGTTAACATTAACTGGGGACAGTCAAGGACTCAATCAGTGTAAAATGTGTATAAAGACAAGCACTTATAAATAGAAAGCACTTTAGCTTTATGTATAATGAAGGTATTTTTTCTGCTGAATGCATTACAAAAAAAATAATAATGATCAGCTTGCTCTCTCTCCAACTTTCTGTTCCTTCGTAGTTAACACTCCCACTTGTCTAGCCCCTGTGCTGAATTAACTTTAAGTAACAATCACTTTAAAAGCACAGTCTGGATGCACCAGACTCTGATGCCATCTGCCGAACCAACGGGCTGTTTATTTTATTGATTTGAATGGTTTTTTTTTTTACCCCTTTTATGATACACGTGTCGACAAAATGTGACTGCGAAATAGGATTTGGGATTGATCTGTTGTGTGATGTTGGTGGTGGGTAAAACTTTGCACATTATGTCTCCGAAATCAGCCAGATGGCATCCTTGAAATAATATTTTATCAGCCTTTCCTTTACAGAAAACATCCACGGATCACCTGGAAAATATTCCCATGATTTCCTACAAAAGCGGTGATGTGCAAATGTCCTAAATGAGTTACTATATATATATATTCTCTGCATATAGCACATGCATTGTAGGATATAAAGAGGCTCCCTCCTTCAAGCAGCTGATTACCCCTTTGATTTGCAGCTATACCAGGAAATAATGAAAGCCCCTGTTATCCTTTCCTTGAGCCCGGGTGGTGTTTTTTTAATATACTTCCCCCCTCTCTCTGGGTCCAGTCTGAATGGCAGATAATGATGTTAATATGGAGATCCTGAATATAAAAATGGAGAGCAATCAGTCTGTGAACCATCATGTCACATGTACAATACTCTATTTACAGACCCTGTGTATTGTTCCCATGGTTTGATGTGATCAAAGCTTTTAAAGAGTATCTTCATATCACCGAGGAACAGAGATAGGAACAATATGTTGTTTCATGTTTTATTTAGCACTTTTTTCTTGCTTGCTCGCTGCTTTCTTTGTTTTGTTTTTTTTAGTTCCCACCGAGCAGCCTGGTCGTATTCATCAGCCCTCCTTTTTTTTTTTTGTTTGTTTATGGCGGCTGCACCCGTTGATCCGGAGCCGCAGTAACCCTGTCGTTTGATAAATGGCAACCGTAGCGTTACTGACTCCCCCAAGCCGAGGCCCTCTGTGACGGTACCGGCCAAAAAAAATAACACAACAGGTTGGGTGATGTATGGCTTCCTTCAGAGTGTCAAGTCATTTAACTAGATGCCGGTCCAGGCTTCTGGGTGTGCTGAGGAATCCTGCCCTTCACGGGAAATAAGTAAATCAACGTATGTTTTTTGTTGAGTTGGGGGGCACCACTGTCAGGATTTATTAGTTTAGAGGATGCTTAAAGATGCCTCAGATCCTACTGAAAAAAAAAAAAAAGAGTGGGGGTCATTTGTGTAATATTGCCCGACTTGTGAGGGAAAGATTAAATGAAGAAATGTGTCAAAATAAAAGCTGAGCGATCCCAAAATTTGAGTCCCCAGTGGGGGTTAAGCTCCTCGTAACTCAAAGGCGTTTTTCATCAGGCTTTGGTAAATATTTCATGTCTTTTTAAACTTCTTGTCACCCAGTTTTTTCTTTGTAGTCAAAGTATACTCATGCGTAAAAATCAAAGTGAAATATCAACTTTAATTTTGAAAATCTTCGTGCCATCCAAAAGCATTTCAAAGCTCTATTGTTTGCCCCACAGGTTCCACTCAAAAAATGTGTTTACTCAGTATGCGCCACAATTACACTGTATTGTTATTGGTAATACTGCGTTCTCTGGAGTAAAATGCAGAGTTTGGGAGTGGGTGGCTCGCGCCTTTGTGGGTCTGCAGCGACACACACACACACACACGTTTATGATTTAGTGTAAAATTCCTCTCGTTAGCTCTCTTTATATCTCTTGCTCCCTTTCTCTCCTGTCCCCATTTTGTTTCTATCTCTGCGGCTTTTCAAAGTGCGGCGAGGAGTCTGCAGGAAAAAAAAAAAGGGGCCTTGCTAAAGGAATTAGACTGCGCGCTGGGAGATCGCTCAGATAATGAAATGGTGGGAGGTAGAAAAACTCATTTTCTCACTCGTCAGAGAGAGACATACTAATGTGGCTATTGAAAACACCACTGAATAGTACTGACAAGAGAGGACGAGACAAAAAAAAATCAGATTTCAGCTGGTGAGATATGGACTTGCTAATAAAAAGTTTGGCCAATCCGAAATGGACTGGGAAAGTGTGGTCCCTCCCTCCTCGCAGAGCGCGGTGAGTGACAGTTTGCTTGTGTTTGGACAATAGCAAAGGCTGAAGTTGGCAGAGTGTGGGTGTGCTTGTTAAAAACTGGCTCCTGTGGAGGGGCTCTCAGCGCTCTTACAGCACTATTGACGTCAGATACTTGTGATCTGTGCTGTACCTGCGAATGTGTGTGTAGGCCACATGTATGAAGGGCAGTGTAATGAAATTCTTCAGAGGCGAAGGGTGAGGACACAAACAGGAGCTTTTATTAATTTACAAGTTAGTCATACGGCTTGACTGGAAGAAATGATTGAACCTTTTTAAAAGTGTGAATCAGGTTTGTTTTGTACGCGGTGCGTCATCGTTGGCATTGATTCAGACACTCGGCAGAAAAAATAAAAAATTCAAACTGTGTGAAGCATTCCAGTCAAATACAAACTGCAGCACCGAGGCTTTTATACTGAAAAATGTGTTTTCCCTTCTTTGACCTTCAACTGCTGAGACCTTCATATGACATAGCTTTGCTTTTGAACTGTACTTATTAATTTGCACTCCTTCAAGACATTTTTTTGACCAAAAACTCCACATCCTGTCCTTGGTTGGGGGCTGAGTGAATTAATATATTCTTATAATTATTTATTTTCAAGCCTTTTCGCTCTTCTTTTCAGCATTTCTTGACTTGAACTCTAAATGGTTTCATCATTGGTCCATTGGACATGTGATTTCAAAACAGGAAGTTAAAAATATACTCATCATTTGTAAGAAAATCCAAAATGGCTGTTAACTGTAGACTGTAAAGGGAATCGACAAAGCTAACGTAGCGTCACATGTTTGGCGTTTGAATGTTGCCATGTTTAGCTAGAAGTGACCATATTTGGATATGAAGGGGGGAGTGAGGAGGCGGGGCTGACACTTGAACCAGAGGATGCTGCAAAATGTGAATGAGACAGGAGTTCACAGCTGATATTATTGGAGACCAGAGCTGTCAATCAAACTAAGTACACCCCTAAATAAGCCTCTATTTGAAGCCGAACGACCAGATCACTATGACATCAGAATGACTTATAGATAAAATGTATAGACTGACTTTTTGATTATTGATAATGACGATTTTTGAATTGGAGTCAATTGGAGCCAGAGTTTTTTTTTGTTTTTTTTTGAGAGCCAGCATCTAGTGGCCATTGAGTGTATTGCACTTATTTTGCACTCCCACATTAGCCTTATTGTTTAACCCCGTGTCCTTCGTCCAGACACTGGCCATCTACTATGTGTCGTATTGATTTAGGTTTATTAAAATTTAAAAGAAAAAATACTTGGAAAAATACTGTTTATTTGAGAGGATTTTGTACTTTCATGTTGAAAAATAATGAACTTTCTTTCTTGACATTTTTAAAACTTGATATCCAAGAAGATAAGGGTATAAAATGGGCTATGAAGGGTAAAAAAGAAATTCAGTTTTTTTACTTTCGTCACATTTAGTGCACAAAACACAAAAAAGTAACAAATAAATACTCATTTAAAGCCTGTTAAAAGTTGGCCAAGAAAATGTTAAATTGACTTTCACTAACCTGTGCCAGGATACATTAGAAAATACAATATTTACTTGTACTTCCAGAAGTGAGCTCCACATAATCATCCATTTTCTACAGTGTGTCATAAATCAGACCAATTACATCCAACAAATCCACAAGATTTAAACCCACATTTTTATATTACCCACCTTACGTTCCCACCCCGTCGCCCCCTCAGGTGACGTTCACCACCCCATTCAAAGCAATGCAAATGGTATGGAACAAGTCAGCGCTGTGTATTAGATCTCATTTGCCACGTTAAAGTGTGTTAACAGGAGGAATTAGAACCAAATTAAACCACAAGAGATTCCCAGCTCATCTAACTGTCAAGACGTTATTATAGACTCCATATAAATGTGTAAGGTGTCTTGGGAGGATGCGGTTATTGAATTATGCCAGAATTAAACCATTAGCAGGGAGGAATCAATCTGACTGGAAACAGCATCATGATGACTCCTGCTCTCTGAGAAAAAGTACGCTTTAATCTCGACATTTTGAAGGACAAAGAAGTGAAGTCTCCATCATTTTTTTTCCAGTTTTTACTTTGTGCTGACACTTATGAAAAATGACCTGAAAACCAATATAAATTGGTTTACACACTGACCTGTGGTGTAAAAAAATCCGTGGGTGCAAACAATTTTCCTCTTCTGTGGATGTAACCTTAGCTCGTAAATAAATAAAAATCTGGGCTCTCCGCTGAAAATAAAAGGGAATTTAATTGGCCGGGAGTAAAATACACTTGCTGCTAGAAAATGTTAAAGACGAATCTCACTCTGTCAGCACAAGAGGTACAAATCTTTAACTAGAGATAAGAGCCACCATATGGATCATGCATGATAAGATCATATCTGTAGGTTTTTATTGCATGAATTAGAAACAGATTTACAAAAGTGTCACAACCGAACTTACTCTTCTCCTTTCTGCTGAGTGAACGTTCACAGCTAATGGATCCACAATTGGTCAGTTTACAGTTGGCCAGTTTCTAATGTGGTAATTACAGCATCCGACCTTTGTGCGCTGTAAAGGATCCAGTTTAAAACAGAGCATCAGTAAGAGTTCAGTCAAGGAAAAACACAAAACAAAGTCCATCCATGGATAGATAGATAAAATAATAACATTAAACAACATGAGATGAGATTAGATCACAACAGCAGGATAGAACAAAGTGCAAATACAAACAAAAGAAGAATAAAAATATACAAAACTCATGTACACAACTATTTATACCTTTAACTTATAAATAAATACAGAGCAGTGCAAATAGAGCAGTGGATTGTAGCCACTAAGTGAGTGAAATGAAACATGACAGTGGGAGGATAACTGTAGCCGACAGATGAAAATATCAGATAAAGTGCTGTGTTAGACTGGTGCTGACAGCTGTTGGGATGCAGGTATCCATAGGAAAACATCAGTATACATCAGTATAGATACATAAAACAAGTGTGCAGGTACAAAAAAGAGAAAAAAGTGTGTGTACAAGTGGTGTTAAACAGACTTAGAGGTATTAGCAGGAATGACTTCCTGTACCTAATCTTATGACTGTGAAAGACGAAATCGCTTCCAGAAACCAAGGCGACACAAACTGGGTCAAACCTACTGAGCAATCGAAACCGATGTTATACAAAAGTGAAGATTGTCGGTGTTAGCACTGATGGGAATAAGAGGGCCGACTGACTATTCTTGGGTATAGTGTGTTAAGGATTAATTTATCCCAGCAAGATGGGAATGGAGACAATAAAATGTTGGATTAAAACAAATAAATATTGGGTAAAAATGTCTGAATATTGGGAAAAAACAGTAAAATGTTGGGTAAAAATGTCTGAATATTGGGTAAATTATTGTTCGTTAAAACAATTAAATATTGAGTAAAAATGTCTGAATATTGGGTAAAAACAGTAAAATATTGGGTTAAAACAATTAAATATTGGGTAAAAAATGTCTCAATATTGGGAAAAAACAGTAAAATATTGGGTAAAAACAATTAAATGTTGCGTTAAAACAATTAAATATTGAGTGAAAATGTCTGAATATTGGGTAAAAGCAGTAAAATGTTGGGTTAAAAAGACATAATGTTGGGTAAAAACCAAAAAAACAGATTAAAAATAACATGTTGAATGAAGCATATAGTTAGCCCAATATTTACCCTGCTCTGTGTTAAAACCACCCAGTATTTATTAGTGTGTAGACAAAACTGTTTATATTCAAATACATAAATGCATAAATAAATAAATAAATAAAGTCATTACTAATGCATATTTTTTTAAACAATACCAATGGGCTATTGCCTCTACAACGAAATGTAATGTTTCCACTGTTGCCATCCGAGTCCTTAACTCAGGCAATTGCATTTATTCAGTACCACTGTGATGAAATTAATAATTCATATCAAGATAATTACATACCGACTGTGCCTTAAACATCCATTTGTGTGTTTTCCGAAAACCTGTTAATAGCTTTTAAATGAAAACTTGATTTCAAAAGAGGATAACGTTCAAATGCTGTGGAAATTGGGGTCCCTGTAGGTTCCAACTTAATGTAAAAAAAATCAAATAATCAATTTGTGCCTCTGAGATTACTTATGTGGTAATAATTAAAGCCAGGGAAGGCTGGTATAAACACAAGACCCGGCGTAGATATGTTATCACAGACCTAGTTTTTTTGATTTCAAGTCTCGGTATGGAGCTCATTTCTTCTTCTTATGAGATTTTTCTGGTTTTGAAGCCACAGCTCATCAATGGATCTCATCTTCAGGATGCAAATAATGAAAAGGCCTTTTCATTTGCTGCAACAAGCGACTGAGGGGACACTAGATGTGTGGCTTGTTGGTTGATGAGGGAGTAAGCAAATGAACACAATGGCTGATGATCTTTCTTGAGGTGTTGCGAACTCAGTAGTGAAACGTTTTAACCTACATTTCCAAGATTTAACCGTTCCTGAATGCATCTGTTTTTTGAGCAAAATCCTGCTTTGCATTTGGTTTTTTTCTTTCAGTGCAACCACACTGTCAGTGCTGGGAAACCGTGTTGCCTGAAGGGCATCACATCAGCAGTTGTTGTTGTTCGCATCCACTGCCAAGAATTGTCTTGCCGGATCAGATGGATCTATAACTGCCTCCTGATCCTCAGCCTGCTTGGCATACCTCTGCCCCTCGTTGAAACCGAGAATGTATTGAACAAAACAGTTACATTATCTAAGATTGGCAACGCAATAAAACACAAACAACAATATAAGGCTGTCAGCACCGCCTGTAAAACACGCTTTGTACTGAAATCGCCAACAGGGGGGTATTTTATGCTGGTGAAATGCTTACTGACTTTTGACCATGTTTAAGCTGAAAATTACCGCCAATTATGGCTTCCCCGTGTTGAATTTCCTCCCAATTGGTGTCATAAAGCTCCTGAAACCATATGTACCATGGTGATGTTATATGTTTTATGGCTATTCCTATCATGACGTTTTTGCAATCCACACAAAAAGAAATAATTATGCATGAAAACATGAGTGTTGTTGGTAATCACTGACATATCCAAGGTTGTGAGGGGAAAAAATGACAATTTAGAATTAATACTTTTTGTGTTTTTAATTTTAAAAAAGCACTTACGCATTGAAAGCACTGGCATTTAAAAGTTTAAAATCCCTGAACATGAATAAATATGTGGCATTTTTGATCAAGACTAAAGTTAATCAAAAAATACCTCAGTGAAAGAGGAAAATATAATTAGTATGTTTTATTTTTATTGCATTTTTTTTTAACTTTTTGGAATCGGCACATGAGAGTTAAAGGTATTATATCTCAGTGGGATATTTCAAGAAGTACCTCAGCTTTATTAAACTCAAATATTAGACAAAAACTGTCCATCCAGGGTTAAGACTGAAAGATCCACCATATTAATGCAATATTATGGGAAATGAAGGACATATTTTTACCCTTTGAATCATTTCCAAAAAGTTTTTCCTGTGGAGATCAGTTGAGTAAGAGATAAAAATATGTAAATGAGAATAAATGTTGCTGAGGTGTTGTTGATATTTATAACTGATCAGAAAACATCTGCCAGATGTGTGAGCGCTGATAATTTCACAATCTGCTTAATATCATTACTTTTATTTCCCTGAGCTGATCTGATTCAAATGCAGCATCATCTTGTTATAACTGACTGAGCTGCATCTTTTTTTTTCTCCTTTGTCTTCACATGAGGTGTTTTCTGTACAATGTAGAGTATTTTCTGATCAGCTAAATAGAAATGTGCCAACAAACACAATACAGATACATGAAACCAAGAGTCTCTGAGCTCCAGGGCTGGGACAAGAGCAGCGTTTGGTACCGGTAACAAGTGCCGAGCCCATATGTGTGGAAGCAGGACCCAAATGCACGACAACTGGCAAGGTTTAAATAACAACAGCATTTTTATTTTTTTAATTAAAGCCGGTAACTGCACAGAGGAACTGGCAGGGAAATAAAACCAGAGTCCAAAATATTTAAATCCAATAGAGGGCTGGGTGGAGAGACTCAAAAACATCAGGACAAGCTACTGTCAAAGACAACAGGAAGTGAGGGAGTATGGAGGAAAAGGATGATTGGTTGACAGGAGACAGGTGAGAGTAATTGGGGCGGGGCCAACGATCATCTAAGAGGAGACCAGAACAAAGACAAGAAGGAAGTTAACAGGTACTACACAGCTCCTGATATTTTGATTACCGTATTTTCCGGACTATTGAGCGCACCTGTCTATAAGCCGCTATTGAATTTATTCATGTGAATTTATTCAGTTTCATGTGGTCCACTCTGACCGGGTCTGATGTGACGATGCTAAATGTATCGGCGGCACGGAGCTTGCTAGCTTGTGAAAAGTCAATGAGCTTCGTGCTGTCGGAAAAAAGTAGCGGCTTATAGTCTGGAAAATACGGTAAAGCAGGTAAATCAAGACTCTTAAGAAACATTTTGAGACATTTTTCTGTCACACAAAGCTGGTGTGATTGATGGTATCGCAACAAGATGACACTTCCTGTATTTCGAAGTCGTCTTAGAAGTAAGGTTTAAAGTTTTAGGCTCCTAAACACTTTCTACTGCGCTGCAACAAGCACAGATATTTAGTCAGTGTCACAAAGAAACATCTTCAGCAAGAAAAACAGTCCTGCAACATGTGGTTCAGATCTTTAGAGAGCTGTAGCTGGACTCGCATTGTTAGCTAGCTAGCTAACCTAGCGTCGTAGCTTGTAAAGGTCCACCCTGCCTTTCTTATCTTAGCTGTGCCTTAAGTAATGTCAGCGCTAGTTTAATGCAAAGTTATATAAGAGGATGATGTATTTCTCTCCATTTCAAGGAGATTTCTACGACTAGAGAATTAGAGGCGATTAATTCGAGACTAAACAATACAAATAGCACTGTGTAATCTGTTCAAGATTATATTTGCAACTAGGAAGGGACTCGGAGAGAACCAACCCCCACCAAGGCATAAGTGTAGTGATGCTTTAGACTGAACAGTGTGATGAAACTTGTTAAAACACTGGAAATATGTCTCTTTATGCTTATGGTCCAAGCAATCGAAGCACAAAGCACAGGTTCCAGTTTTTAAAAAAGGTGGGTTGATTTTCCCAAATAAGGAAATTGGAGTTAAAAGGTCTTTAAAAGGAGATCAACAAAACATAACTCTACTGATCTGCCTGAATGAGTCACTAGGGCAACATATATACTTGCTGATATGAACAAACTCAATGCACAGGGGAAACCACATGGACACCAACCAAAACTAAGAAACCCTGATCCCCCTGTGGTGCAAGATTCGTTGGTCTGTTCCTGTGGGAGGGCCTTGGTGCACCCTCACCCCCATCTTTGGCCTGCCTCCAACCAGGAAGTGAGATCCAGCAGCCAGGTAACTTTTAGGTTTTGGATTTCTAGTCCTCAACTACCGTGAGTACACTCTTCTCCTGCATGGAAATTTGAGGATTTCTGTTCTCAGTAAATTCATCAGTAGTTTCCACATATCGTTGCTAACAATCAAGCTAAAGCGTAACCTCCCTGTAAGGTAGCAGCCTGCTCCACCTTTAACATAATTGTTCTGTGAGGAGGTTAGTTACAGTGGAATAGTCAGACCTGGGTAGTGTAGTGTGTCTAAATCATTCATGGCATTTGTTTTAACCTGCCTAGAGAACCAGATGGCTGGGATTTACCTTGTCAGGGCAATTTAGATCATGTCAGGTACAGTGTCAGTCACAAACATACACAAACATAACCGCCAAATGCAGCACGTGTGTATGTGTGTGTGTGTGTGTGTGTGTGTGTGTGTGTGTGTGGGCAAGGCTTCACTTTCCAAGCAGGCAAACATTACATCAAAATGTGCTTGCGACGGGATTTATGGTGAAGCGGAAATTATTATTTGGAACGCCACAATAAACGATGGCAATGAATATCCATATATCCTATGCATTAATATTCTCGCCGCTACATCTTCGGCTTAGTGATATATAGATTTAATAAGGGGAAATGTAAAGGAATAGTGGCTTTTTCCTCATTTCAACTCATCAGCATGCTTTATGAAAAGTGGTAGTAAAGTTTTATGCATTCGCTGCATGATTTATGAGTATAATAGCACACAATATAGAAAAGCTTTAACCATAGCTATCCTTCATTTGTGCTACATGACTCCCCAAAAATATGTTTTTTCTGTGGGATTGAGCAGTGCTGCATCAGCAGGGTTAGACGAAAAATGAAAGAAAAAAAGTTGAGAACTTCTATTACAGTATATCCATTCTATCAGTCTGAAGCTGATAGATGAATCTCCCTGGTGTCCTCGTGTCACCCATACAGCAAGCCGACGGTCCGGCAATGGATGCCTGGACCTGTTTTCCCCATGAACAAACTCTTGGGTAAAAGGCAATATTGATCCTTTGTTCCTTTTTAAGGCTAATTATCCACTCCAGCGCTAGTTCCTGTTATCGATGTCCTGTTCCTCATTCCTGCTCATCACACTTAGCTTAAAAAAAAAACACTTTTGATGGTCATCTGCCTGCAGGGAAGAAAGAAGCAATGCTGCTATTTACTACTGATACACCGTAATAAAATACTCCAGCCAGAGATGGGAAACTGGTGACTAATGAGTCGCCATGCTAGCAGTTATCAAGTCTTAAAATGGGGGTTCTGACCCGCAATTATTAAAAAGAAAGCCCGCAGCTGTCACATTCATCACAAGCTTTCTGATCATTCTTAAATATATTTCTACGGCGCTAAAAATAAAATAAAAAATAGACCGAACATAATGCAAAGTCATCGAGGAGAGACAATGACATGATTGATTTGGGATGTCAAATAACCTCACAGCTATAAAGGCGCATATGGTCAAAATGTCCTTGACACAACCTTTTTAGCAATAAATTGGCAGGGGCTTTCATAACAAACAGCTGCATTATTCACAGAAAAAAAAAAAAAGGTGTGCTGTGAATTCCAACGTAACCCTGGCATGAGAAAGGACCGGACCCCTGTTTATTGAAACGGTCCAGCCGCGATAATGAAGGAACATTCATCTATTCCAATGGTTTGATAAAGCGTCGCCAGAGCTCGCCAGCCACACTAATGGATTAGAATTTAATATGGGGCCCGTTTTTATTAAAACAAGTGTCCCTCAGGAAAATCCTTGGCAGAGGGCTGTTGTGGTAAACAACACCCGAGGACTGACGAGCTTTCTCTCGT
>OOFC01030217.1:0-10557 GCA_900323345.1 Pseudochromis fuscus | reverse complement strand
CATTTCTCTTTAAAAAAAAAAAAAAAAAAAAAAATGCAGCTAAAGTGAACATGTGAATGGCTGAAAATTGAAATGCTTTACATGCATTCACTTACTGTATGCAAAAATACACACAAATGTAGACACGGACACATGTATGGCCGCAAACACACCCACATGCAGTGTGTGAACGCACAAACGGACAAGACAGCCCAGTGGGAAACAGGATAATGGAAGAAGACTCTGTAAATCCCATATGTGCTTAATCCAGACACTTACAAGAGAGTGTGATTCATACTCTATTACACTCGACTAATACAGCTGAGAGACGCGCAGGGTACAATCATTTCAGCAGGCATGAACCAACAAAATAACACCCATGAATCCTCTTTATGGCGACTTTACTGAAGATGGTGCGAAAGGTCAGGAATAAACCCTTTGTACTTATTAGCCATTAAAACAGTGGTGGCTTTCCACCACACCCACAGTTTGTGTGTGTTTCAGAGTGTATTTGTGTGTATGTATGTGCATCAAGATAACAAGGAAAGATAACAAGGGTTTGCATTTGTTTAATGGAAGAAATTTCTCTGTGGGACTATGCAGAGCTGTCGTATATAAACCATTTATTATACAGAATGGAGTGTTTTTGATAAATGACATTATTTCCACATCGTTTTCTCTCTGGACGTGGGATGTGAGGTTGATGGGGTCGTTAAAATCTCATATGACTAAACATTATCACTTCACTTTATATGCTAGTCTATATACTACGGGTTTATAATTTGATAATATTAAAGTTACAGAAATTGTATCCTAATATATAGGGCATTGTTAAATATCAAATACGGCACCTAAATCCTTCACTACTGCCATATATTGGAACAAAGTACACCACCAAACAGGTAACAAGGTGCAGAGCAAGGCACAGTCCATTGTCAATGACTATGCTACAAAATGTGAAAATGGGTTTTTGAATATCTGTTATCAATTTAATGCTCTCACACAAGCAATTATACACAAGGTCAAAATACTACACTGTGCAAAGTTCAGATGACTGAGTTTGTTCCTTTAGCTGAAATTTAATTCATGATGAACTGCATTGTAGGTGCTAGAGGCAGCGCGACCCAAGCACTGCATGACTACAGTGAAGGGCACTTCCACAGCAGAGCATATGGCTGACTCGGAGATTGTGTGGGCTGCTCAGATTTTCTAACTTCATCACACCAACAGTTTTAAACTTCTGATAATTTCATTTAGATATTGAGGGCATAGAAAAAAGAGAGATTTGATTCATCTCTTCCTTTTCAGTGTGTACAACCTGAACCTGATCCAAGGTTTGGCCTGATCATGTTGTGTACTTGAGATGACAGAAAGTGTAAATCATTGACAACAATTACCAAAGCTACTGTAGCAGCCTGCTCCTTGCACCCTCACCGATCTTTAAATCTAACCAAATTACACATGTCCATTTCTATTTTCCTCCTACCCAAATATACACAATGAACAATTCAGACACTGAAGTAAAATGGACTGTGCACAAACAAACAGACACACTAAAGGCTTCAAATTGTTCGTGGCAGGTAGTGCTCACCACTGGTTATCCTGTTCTAGGAAAAACAAGTCAGAAACAGAGCTCTCCATATTTATCCTCACCACCAAGTGCTCCTTAGCAGAGGCATATTTCTGTGTGTCTGAGTGTCTGTCTATTTGTCTGTGAGTGCGGTGTGTTACAGGGTTGAAGGATAGAGTAAAAAAATAAAATAATAATAATAGCCACATACTATCCATCCCCAGAGGAAAGGTTTTAAAGACATTACCAAAACTGGCTTGGGCTTGTGTGTATCTGTCTCTCTGTACTGTGAATGCACTTGATGCGAAAAAACAGAGCACCGACAGGATAACACAAACACATGAAATGTGGGACAGATGCTATGACACAACAAAGACAGCAGCTTATTCAAGTGACAAACACACGGGAATAGGGATGTTTTTTTTTTTTTTTAGGTTGCTCTCCAACCTAAAACAGGAGAAAAAGATCCAATTTTGTGCATTTCTCTACCAACACAAACCTAACTTAGGGAATACTGCACGTGTCGCACGGATGCTGGCACCTGTCAATCTCCTACTCACCTTTCTTGTCCCCGAAAAAGAGGGTCTGCTGTGCCGGGTTTGACCACTGGAGGGAGGTGTTGTCATTATACTCCACACGGCAGGTCAGGTTCGCCGTCCCACCCTCTGTCACAGTCACATTCTGAACCAAAGGATACTGACCGCTGGCACCTGCAACATGACACCAAAAGAGAAAAACGTGTAAGATGAGATGAGGATGCACCAGGAGGGAGAGCGAGGAAGATGCAGAGGCACACACAGGGAGACAGATGGCACATTTTTGATTGCTGGATTTGTAAGGTTGCTTTGGTAATTCACTCCGCTTGATAAATTTCAATTCAAAAATAATGGTGATCACATAAAACACAAGCAATGAAAATATGCCCAAAACTAATGCGATTTTATTTTTATCCAGTTGGTTCATAAAGACGCTCATAAAAAACTTTTCTGTCACTGGAGGAGTAAATCCTCTCCTCACACTGCAGGACAAGGAGAGTAAATCTGGTTTATGTCTTTGAAAAAAAAAAAAAAAAAAGCTTAACACTCTAATTACAAAGCAAATGTTCGGGCAGGCTGGCTACTCACTACTGTGTGCTAAATTGGACCCTAACATTGAATACACAGGAGGCATTTAGCCTGCGGTAGCAACCCTGAAACCTTAGCTACACAGGGAAGACCAATTAAAAACTGTTCTCTGTGGACGCTGTGTGTACGTGTGTGGATGTTGATGTGTGTAATAACACACGATGAGCGAAACAGATGCAACAACAGAGGTAAATAAATCTAGGACGACCTCTCAGCAGAGTAGAGCTGGTTTTCAGCACCATGGACAGTTCACTTTTTGCAACTGGTTTGTCAACAGCTGACTGACAATTTTCAGGACTCTGTGTGTGTGTGTGTGTGTGTGTGTGTGGGAGGTTGAGGGAGCAAGTAAATAATAATAACTATAAATCTATCCCTGTCCCCATCCCCAGAGGACAGAATTTAAAGACTGTGTGAATGAAGGCTTAGGTAAGAAAGATTATTCATCCCCAGCTAACTCTCACGTCTTAAACCACCATCCCCCTCAGGAAAGGATCAACAAAAACTGAAGAAAAGAAAAAAATTACATATCAGGAAAGACAGGAAGAAAGAAAGTAAAAAAAAAAATGAAGGACTTCAAAATTGGGAGTTTTTAAATGCCACAATGTTCATTTCTGCGTGATTCGGTTTGAACCACTTTTGAATCACACTGCTAATAGATTTCTCTTTTGTAAATATCAGTCAATATCATCTGTAATTTTATCTTTTTCCTTATGGCAGGCAATTATAGCACAGCTAAGATAAACAAAAGCTCAAATAGTGTTTGTCTACTGGATTAGCAGGTGAGGCAGACCCCATCACAGAGAAACCCACGGTGAAGGACGTGTTGAGAGGAGAGACGATGAGGTGAAGGAGGGAAGGAGAGGTAGAGAGAAGTAAGTCAAGGAGCACGGGTCATTTCCAGTGTTGATTAAGGCCTCCCGAGGTTAATCATGCGTGCGAGAGATAGAGAGGGAAGAGAGGGGAAACGGAGGAAAAATGGATCTGAGCTATGGGAGGCTAGGAATATGTTTTATTCATGAAAGTTTTGCATGAGGCATGATCTGCCAGCGATTTACCGTTCTCCTGCGCCTGCCCTGGCTCTCTTTATTACTTCTTCTCTTTAAATCACTTACTTTTTCTCATTTTTCTCCCTCACGTGGTCGGGTGACACACAGCTCAGTGTGATACACTTTATTTCTTTTGTGCTGGCCACAAAAAGGAGTTAATGGTTAGCTGAATACCAAATGGTGTTTTTTTTTTTTTTTAGCTAAATTTTACACAATTTCATTTTAGTTCATTATGGACGTGTCATCGTGAAATGTCACTGAAGGCACAGACACTCTGGGGATATGGCTGCTTCTTGTTGTCAGCTCTTCACTTACATCTAAAAATGTAAGACACAAGTTTGTTTTCCAAATGATCTCCTTTTTAACAAAGACATCAGGGAGAATCTAGTGTATATAATATTAGGGCTTCATATTTTCTATAGAAGAAAGCAGAGGTAACAGTGGAAAAGCCATATACAGTATATCATCTATCACATATCTAATACTGTTTCAGCACAGTATCAGATATGGCGGACCAGGCAGAATATCTATGATGCTACAATAAAGATGTTTTCACATTTATTTGTGCCATTTGTTTGCTTATTTAGACAGGCACACGCATACAGACAGATAGACACACACACACACACAATATCTGTATTTCTTTTAACATTCCTCTGCCCTCTCCACTACTCACTTCCCCAGTGGTACTTGTGCCTACACAAATTTACAATAGTCCGGGGATCCCTCTGTCTAAGCCCTGCGTCAGTGTCTGGTGCTACACATCCAGTGGGACTGAAAGGGCCAAAGGGGCCACAATGATGGTTATATTAGAACAGTGCAGTGTTCTGTGTGCCTAATTGGCCAGTGGAGTAGGTTCTTCCGTTCTCCCCTCTGGCCACCCAGACCTGATTTAAATGTATCTCCTGAGGGAAGGAGGCAGCTGTTCTCTCCTGATTTCCATGTCTAAATTTAGGTCCTTCCCTCACTTCAACTCCACTCTTTCTCCTACTTTCAGTTTCTTGCTCTGTCTTTTCCAGTTCACATCTATTCCACTCAATTTCCTTCTCTCTATTCTTCTCTCTCTGTGTCACGTTTCTTCCTCTCGTTGATCTCTGAAGGGTGGCATTTCCACTTTTCTTTGTCTCTCATTTTCATATTCTCCCTGTCTCCTGGTGCTCCCCCAGTCTTTAAAGTTTATCTTGATCCTACCTCCTTTATTTTGCTCAAATGTGCTTTATCTCTCACCGAGAGTGGGGTCAGATTAATTGCCCTCCACCTTGACTGACATGCTAAGGCTAAGCCAGGTCAACAACGCTCTCGTCAGCATGATATCATAAAGTAATGTCATAATAAAACCTGCTTTGCTTTATTTTGCTTGAATTAGACAATTTACTATATTATACAAAAATTAGAGGCACTGTAGATGGGGAGTTTTATCAATGAAGGAGGCATCTGGTTGAGTCCAAATTCATTCTGCAGCACGGCAAAGATCCCAAACACTGGACCAGAGACATCAGACTCTGCAGTGACAAGAGGATCAAGAAATCCTGCAGCTGATATGTCCTCTACCTCCCATTGTCCTTAATTTAGTGCCTAAGACTATTGCACAGTACTCTACATATTAGACACATACTATCGAGAAGGGGCGTCAAACTCATGCCATGAAGGGCCGAGACCCTGCAGGTTTTCTTTCCAACCATCTCTCCAACATCTGATCTCACTGATGAGCTCCTTCCCTCAAATTGAAGGAGGTGTTGATCATTAAAATCACCTGCTTTAGTAACTGGCTGGAAAGAAAACCTGCAGGGTCTTGGCCCTCTATGGCACGAGTTTGACACCCCTGCTATAGAGCAATGCAAGACCTGATTCAGCTGAATTCATCCAAACCGCAAATTATTATTTAGTATAAAAACATTACAGCTCAGTTTCACACTCTCCCCTCCACACAGCTGTTTCCCTAGATGAGCTGAATCTTACATTTTAATGGGACCACTAAATACCATCAAACCCACCCTCCCCACACCACACCACACAACCACGTTGGTGTCATCTGCTGGCTAATAATCAAGGCCACATAATCATTTTGCATTTGTGCAGACCAATACATAAAGTACAAGATTCAAACCATTGCTTATCCCACACACACGTATGGCTGCGTGGCCAGCAGAGATATTCGGAGGGCACGAAAGGCATTCAGACGCAAAGCACCTTTTGCAAAAAGCAAACGCGTGGACAAATAATACTGATAAGAATATAAGAGTATCCTGCCCGCTTCCTGTCTGCTCTCCCACATAACCTTTCAAGCAAGAGCAGCTGAGTCTACTAACCTTTCTTATTTAGGCATTCAAGAAGCAGAGAAAAAGAGAGAGATGCAGGCAGACAGACGGACAGCCTGGAGCTACTGACCTTTACACCAGGACTGAGCTGCAGAGCTGTGATGTATGGCTGGGAATACAGGATTATAGAATGGATAGAAGCAGTCCGCAGTTTTGATGAGCTAAGTCACCTTTTAAGCCAGTCAAGCACAAATGATAATTGCCGACTCGGGATCACATTACTGCCAATTTGAATTTAAAGGATAATTCCGCTTTAATACAGCATGAGTCTTATTTTTTGCAATGCCACCCATAAACTCTGTCCGTTAGTGAAATACTCACAAAGTATTAAATATATTCTAAGAACTGGAACGCACAGTGATGGAGCAACAATAAGCACACAGTGTTATCTGGAGGTTAACCCTAAAGTTCACACACACACACACACAGAAAGTTGATAATAATCGATCAGTGTGGTGGAAAGTTGGTAACGGATGTTTTGTTTTGTTGCTCTTCTCTTCCACTTTGGATTAGTTAACCTCTGGGTTTGTTTAAAACTGTGTAATTGTGTTTCCTTTAAAGTGTGGAGTGTTTCACTGCTGAGAAGACAGAGCTTTAAGTAGAAGGATAGAGATTGAGTTGAGTGCTTATGGGACTCCCATGGGATTAGCAGGCACAATGGTCGAAACCACAAAAATACATACCCAACTTGGATGAATGGATTAACCCTTTAACACCTGAGCCTGCAAATTTCCACCTGGACTTGTTATACTTATTTTGATTTCAAATTCAAATTTAACATGCAAAATCTAACATTCATGTGCAATTGAGGTGTTTTTGTTCACTAAAACTTTAAAATCAAATTCTGTTTTTGAGTTTTTCTGCTATTCTTGCATCATTGTTATTGTTATTACACTCTTACAACACGCAGTATATAGTAAATCACCTACTTTGCCAGCTTCTGGGAGAGACGCTAGTGAAATTACCATAATAACACCATATTCACTGTAAAGTGCAACATCTTAGCTCTCAGGAACCGTTGGCATTTTTCTGATTGCACAAACCGTGACACAATTACGGTAATCCAAAGATGCATGTGCAGACCTGTCGGCAACAACATGCTCAGAATTAAAGGGTTAAATGAATTTAATTATTTCTACCTGATCTAAATCTGCAATGCCTTTAAAGAATTTTATTTTTTATTATTTATTTATTTTTTGTTCGTGTTTTAAAAATGTGTAATCCTGAGCCAGAACTGTACACCGCTCTCTCAGACACTCTTTCACTGTGAAGCATGACCTAAAGTGGCTCGCTCTCAAAAACGCATCACACTAAGAAGATCATGAATGAGATGCAGAAGATTACATAGGACATGACAGCTTTGCCATGACCACTTAGTGTCTTTAAGGTTACACAGGTGGCTCCACAGCTGGGTACACAAGGTTTTCGCAGTGAGTGATTCTCAGACTGTCAGGCAGCAGGGTGGCTTAGTGATTGGAGAGACGATACAAGGTCAAGAGTTTGATCATCTCAAGAGCTGGTGTGAATTCATCAGCCAGGCATGCATCCTGTCACGGTGTCCTTGAGCAAGCAAACTCTCCAACCTCCTCACTGCTTCAGAGCATCACAAAAATATTGAAAACAGAACTGGAAAAATACAAATGCAATGCAATTTCCAGGAAGGTTTTTTTTTTTTTCCTTTTTCTAGCTAAGAACCAATTTTGGCTGATAATGTGAAACTGAAAATGTTGTTAGCAACTTCCTGGAACAGAAGCTAACATATCAGACAAGTGCATCACCCCCTCCCGCCCTCCTTCAGTCTGGGACTCTTCCTCCCACTGTGACAATTTTCACAAAACCCTCTTCCTTTTTCTCAAGAACATGTTGTACACACAATGTTCTTCCTTCCTCTTTTGCTGTGACCTTTTTCACACCTTCTATCAACGTGTATCCCAAATCCATGCTGCATCTCAAATGTGATTTATCAACATTTCACAACGCGGTTACACCCGGCGGGAAAAGCAGGCCTCAAGTATTCACTATGAAATTAATTTGCATGTTCCTGTGAAAATAAGTAACAGTGTGACAAAACTATATAGCTGCTTTAACAGGAGAGTGAGGAGAGGGTGCAGCACTATGTAATTCATCCTTCATCCATCAATATTCTAAAGGAGTCAAAAAAAAGCCAAATCTAAATGAACAAAAACACAATAAAATGTAGGCACAGTTAAAATCCTCAATCTACTTTCCATATATCTGCATATTCATGCATTTATTCATGAAAAACTCAAATACGCTTTATGAAGATACTATCTGAATCTCCATATGGTTCTGCCGCCATCTTCTTTACACTTTGTCTACTTTTATAAATTATTGTCTGTGATGATTTTACATTTTTATAAAGCCTGCATGCTGCAACTGACAATCAAGGGATACGTGTGTATATAAATGTATATATAAATGTATATATAAATGAATATATTTCTATTATTGACGTCATTAGAATTGGAAGTAATGAACAATATTTCTTTTTGGTTTAGTTATCTTTAATAAACTTAATTCTAACTTTGAAATATTTATTCAAAACACAGTATTGTTATGCAAATAAGAATAAATTGGGTTATACACGTTCTCTCCATTCCACTTCTTATAACTGAGGTGATTAAACCTTCTATTTTTCTGCTTTGTTCCTTTTATGTTTGCAAATGAACTGTATGCTAATTTCTGTGTGTGTGTGTGTGTGTGTGTGTGTGTGTGTGTGTGTACATTTCCAATCTAAACCTGCTCTTTTGACAGTGATGAGATTCCTGCTGTGAGCAAATTGAATGCAACCCCTGCAGAGGGTGGGGCTACCTTTGTATTCAGCGCTGGCGTACAACCACCTCAGGACAGTCATTTCTGATCTGGAGATATGAAATTAATTATCCGGCACCAGAGAGGCTGGCTATGGCAGAGCTGTTGTCATTTACATACAGTAATTAGACTGGGCAGCTGTTGGTGCTGCCATCACAAACTTGATGTCCAATTCAGCCTTTGGAGTCAGATCAACCGAACTGCACCTACTTCTCCACGGAGCTGTTAGGTGTTGTCTAAACGTGGCGTGACAGAGGAAGGACAGTTTGCCTGGAATCATAAGTTGTCAGACATAAGAGTGCTTTTTTATTTATTTATCTTTTTTTTGGGAGTGGGAGGATGTTTCCAGCAGCGTCTGGGGTGTGAACGGTGTTAACAGACGTTGTAAAGGTAGTGACAAACCACCAGGAAGACTTTCTCCTGTGATAGCGGTGTCTGGTGCGTACAAAGCACTACAAGAAACAAACATCACGCAACACCCTCTCTCTCTGTTTTTTTTTCTGCTGCTGGAGAAAAAGTGCCACAGCTGAACTTTAGTGCACTGTTGCTTATCTGGAGCCACATCCTGTACATCAACTTTTACAAAAACCCACACACTAATTTCAAATTGGTGACCTGAGGTGCTTCCAGGTACCAATATCAATTTCTCAGTATTCCTGCCCTTGATTCAGCCACATCTATTTAAAGGGCAGAGATATAAACCTCTGCCCATTCTGTGTGTAAGCTGCCTGAGTTCAAGCTTGCTCAGTGTAGAGTAGCCAGGGATCTCACTATCCTTTCTGAGCCAAGGTCAGACATCTCATGGTTTTATGACAGAGGTAAACCTGGCCTTCATAAATACTTCATATGCTGCTTTCTTTCAGCTAGCAAAAGCAAGCAGGAGAAGCTGAGACGACTTAGCCGAGTATAGAAGCGCATTTTTCGATAAGTGAAAGAAAGACAGGACGCAAGTGCAGAAACAAAGGACCAATTTCCTAAATGTTTCCTTCTTGTCGTAGAGGAGCTGTTTCCCACATGGCTGTGTCCTTTTAAATGTTAAGCAGACACGTGGGAAACATTGAAATGATTCTGCCCTGATTTATATACAAAACGTAAGCATGCATACACACATCCCTCTGTTTGCCGTGTTGCACTGTATACTTGATGAGTATGCTGCAGGTGTGGACAGTGTGTTAGACAGATGATGATAGGAGTAGATGGAGGAAAGTGAGCAATGCAATTTCTTTTTTGGAAATAGCAAGATCCTGGCTTCATCTGCTCATTTTCTTTTGCCTCACAAGGACACAGAAGGCAAAGCTTTTGTACAATATGTACAGCATATCTGGCCTCAAGTATTCCACTCTATTCCCTCTTTAAATATGAAGCCAAGCAATATTAGCAGGTATCCGCACACTTGCTGGCTTAGTAGGTTTTGTAAATTAAATGTCATAAAAGCATAAGGTCAGGGAAATCTGATTTATTGTGGGTTTTCTCAAACTGATGCAGAGAGAAAAAAAAATGCACTTGACTTCATTTTATTTTTTATCACAGGAAGGAATTCATTTCTTAAGCTTTCATAAGGGGTGAGCGCAGGATGATCGCAGGCTAGGGTGGCAATCACCAGGGAAATCAGACTAATCACTGCTGCCACCAAAAAAGTCCCAAATTCCCCAAATCAACATGACACAGTGTGATTTTCTAATGTGCAG
>OOFC01030216.1:0-10039 GCA_900323345.1 Pseudochromis fuscus | reverse complement strand
GGCAAGACACTGAACCCTAAGTTGCTCCCAATGGTGGCTAGCACCTTGACGGCAGCTCAGTAGCCATTGGTGTGTGACTGTGTGTGTGAATGGGCAAAGGAGTTGCCTTGTAAAGCACTTTGGGACCTAGCTTAGGTCAAGGAAGCGCTATGTACACTATAGGCCAAAAGTTTGGACACACCTTCTCATTCAATGTTTTTTAGAGTTAGTTATAAGATGAAATAACTGAAAACATGTTTTATATTCTAGTTTCTTCAAAATAGCCACCGTTTGGTCTGATTACTACTTTGCAAACTCTTTGTATTCTCTCCATGAGCTTCAAGAGGTCGTCACCTGAAATGTTTCCACTTCACAGCTGTGACTTATCAGGTTCATTAGTGGAGTTTCTTGCTTTATCAATGAGGTTGGGACCATCAGTTGTGTTGTGCAGAAGTCAGGTTAAGCCCTATTGGACAACTGTTAAAATACATATTATGGTAAGAACCAATCAGCTAACTAAAGAAAAACGAGTGGCCATCATTACTTTACTTTACTCTACATTGTAGATAGTCATGAAAATAAAGAAAATGCATTGAATGAGAAGGTGTGTCCAAACTTTTGGCCTGTACTGTAAATGTACTCCATTTACCATCAATCAAGAAAAAGAGTAGATGTATTAGAGGAATATGCATATGGTAAAACAATATTCCTTATCCTATAAATTATCTACTAGATTCGCTCCGACTTGCAGGTTTAGAACCGCTAATTTTGTTTTCTACCAGTTACACTGCTCAGCATAATATATTCAACCATGTTTGCCATGATGATCAACAGATTGAAGGCCTGCATGGGAAAAAAAAATCAGCTTAACATACAGCCACACAAAGCATCTCCTGGAGGAAAGAGGCAGAAAACAGAGGACTGAAAACAAGTTGGCTGAATTTCCCCACAGAGAGACGGATAAGCCAAACCCAATCGCACCTCTCATCTGCCGGGTCAAGATACCGACAGAAGTCCAATCTAGAGATATGAAATATTCAACAACCCAAACCTTTTATGTCTGTTCCACCGATCCACGTCCCCGAGGAGTGTGTGTCGGTGTGAGGAAGCATCTGCGTATGTTTGTAAGTACACACATGTAGAGTGTGTGTGCCTTACGAGAGCTGGGAGAAAAATGCTGATAGACACATAGAGAGCGAGCGAGCAGGCAGTTTTCAAAGTCTTAACGGTGTCAGTGACAGTTTGTCATAACAAGCCCATTGAAGCTGCGCCTCTCTGTCTTCGTCTGACTGAATATTGCGTTTGCAGATGGCTGAAAGAATCTTTGTCTTCCAGAAAGACAAAGAAAGATGGACTCGGCATTAACTAGGAGCAGGAACCAGAGAGGAAAGCATCCATATCAGAGACAATGAAAGCGTCAAATAAAAAAAGAGATATGATGAAAAGATCGGCCGTGGCACCGAGTTCATCACAATATCGGAGACAAAGTGGCGTCTAAGTGTTGGTGGCAGCCGTCAGATACATGCTGGCTCACGTTCTTGGCGTGCCGGCCCAGCAGCTCCTGTTCATCCAGTGACAACAGAGCTCACCTCTGTCAACAGAGCTCAGCTCGGGCACATTTCATGACGGGATCAGACGCAGGACCAAACACGCCTCGGAGCTCGGAAATCCCTCGGAGACAGGGTCAGGGTGCAGAACGGTACATCTTCATGTGACACCGCTCCAAGACCAACAGCTAACAGAGCTGCTCACTTTCATCTCCGACTTACTGGAAGTGTACAAATCATAAAAATGTATCTCCTCATTCAGACCAGGTTATGAGGGCACACCTGCAATTAAACACGTCAAAGTCATTTTACGATGAATACAAACTGAGCTTGTGATTTAGATCTATGGTGTTTTTTGTACACTTTACAGCTCCGGGAGAAACTGAAGGACACACATTAGTTAATGGACTCGGACATGATGGACATGAATTACTTGTGATGACTGTAATTGCTCCTTGAGTGCCTTCCCTGGTTGTCTCTCCTCCCCTTTCTCTGTCTAATTGAAGGTTTGTGTGCTTCCTGCGAGGCACCTGGGCGGCTTCATCTAATCAACAACAGCACTTCTACCCAGGCCTCGCTGCCAGTCTTCGCCAGTTTGCTCCGTCCACCTGCAGCGTATCGGTCGTAGTTAGTTCAAAATCTAGGTTTGGACTTTTTAGAACTTTGAAAACTGGAAGAAAAACACCACCTGCTTTCACACTTGCAATAAACACCTTAAACTGCTGCAGTATTTTGGTTTTAAGATGCATCTCAGGTGATCAGATCACAAGTGGACAGAGCTAAATACAAGTCTGGGACGCATTAGACCACATATCTTTTGTGTAACGAATGCTAAATTGTCCTGATGTGTTCCCAATAACGACGTAACAGAAAATACTCCATCAGTGCAGAAAAAGTTTTTGCCTCCTTTATCTTGCACTGTGCTCATTTGCAACACAACTTCGTCCTCTCACCCCAAACAGTGTGAACAGTTCGTACATGTACAAGAGTTCTTGAATAATTTTGCCTTCTCCTCACTTTTTGTTAACTTTTTACTCTTTTGGCAAGTGATGTGAAAACTGTGCATGGCCCTGATGTTGCCATGGTAACATCTGAACCCGAGTCATCAGCAGGAGACACATGTTAAACACAGATGTGCCTCGGCTGTCCACTTGTGATCCGATTGCAGAGATGCATCCTAAACATGTCAACAGAGTCTGTTTGGGTCGTGCAGTGCTGAATGCCCTTAACAGTAATGGCTGAACACGAGACCTTGAATCTGACAGTGTATTTACCTGAAGAAGAAAATCTTGTATCACATGATTACATGCCTCAATCTGTGAGCAGCTTAAATCTTTTTCCCCATTTAAAATTACTGATATGTGAAAGTGTCTTGTGCCACGAGATGACACGCTGCTCAGAACCGAACACGACTCAGTTCCTTTCTTCATCTGGTTTTTGTCTAAAACGATGCGCAAATGAGGTACAATCTGAACCACAGCAGATCAAGGAGACGCCATCGAGAGTAAGTGCTGCAATCCTCAGTTTCATATTCTACCTGACACAAGTGCCCGAGTGCCGGGTTGCAGGTGTACGCAGCGCGGCATGAAAGGCACAAGAAATGAGAAACAGGTACAGAGAGAATGACAAGGAACAAAAAGGTAGGACATCTCTGCCTCTGCTGCTGCTCCGAAGCGAAATATTCAACTGCTGGAGCTCTGCTTTAAAGACAGAAGACGTCTGAAAAAGTTCTGTCGTGATCTTCAGCGGAGAAGCTTTCGTGACTACACCTTCAGTATCAGTGTTATTACTTCATGTGACCCCGCGACCTCCACATATGAAGCACAGAAGAGGATCTGAGGCTGGAGCTTGTTAAACACTCCATTAGCTAACCGAGCAAGAGTAATTATGTTCATCTCCACACACTTGTGTAGTACAGGAGCAGAGTAATGATCAGAGAAGTTGGATTTTAATTACAACTTTCCTGTATGTGTTTGTGGACGTGAAGCTCTCTCTTGGTAGAAATTGGGGAAGGAAATTAAAATCATATTTTTCATGTGGTTTCTGAAATTAAAAGCAGGATAGATACAGAACACGATCCACACGCCCTGTGGACGACCATGGGTATCTGTGCAGGTGCAGGGCTTAGACTGTAGATGAAGCTAACGTGGCGTCACCCGTCAGTTTGTGGACTCGTGTTTTGAAGGCAAGAGATTGTTATTGGAACGTCGCCATGTTGGTTACTTGTAGCCAGAAGTGACCATATTTGGAGATAAGGTTGAGAGGAGTCTGACCTTTGACCCTTATCTACTTAATTATGATTTCTTTTGGACCACCAGATCACTGATGAGAAGAACTGACTTTAGCTAATGACATCAGAATGACTTGTGGAAAAAAAAAGAGTACCGTATTTTCCAGACTATAAGCATATTGGCGGCACGAAGTTCGTTGGCTGTTCACAAGCTAGCAAGCTCCGTGCTGCCGATACATTTAGCGTCGTCACGTCAGACCCGGTCAGAGTGGACGACATAAAACTGTTCGAATGAATTCAATAGCACCTTATAGACAGGTGTGCTCAATAGTCTGGAAAATATGATAATTAATGACTGAAAATGATGAGGTCAGTCAGTTTTTTGGAGCCTCTAGGGGCTGTCGGGAGTATTGCACTTTCTTGTACTTTCTCGTTGGCTTCATTTTTGAGTTACTTCCTGTATACAGTTCAGAAATAGATGGTGGGCTTGTTAGAGCCCGATATGTAACAGTGACCCAAATTGTTATAAAAAAAAAAAAATTGTCATAAAACCCAAAATGTAATAACTGCTCGATAAGGTAACAAAAGTGATGAGCCCAAAATGTAATAAAAAAACGTAATAAAACCCAAAATGTAACAACTGGTCAATAATGTAACAAGATGTTCAGCCCAAAAAGTAAAAACTTTGCCCAAAATGTAACAACTTCTTACATTTTGGGTTTTATTACATTTAGTTTTTATTACAGTTCAGGCTCAGCACTTTTGTTACATTATCGACCAGGTGTTACATTTCAGGTCATTGCTACATATCGGGCTCTAACAAGGCTTCAACATGAGGACGATTTAGGGGCGTGGTTAGAGAGAGCAGCATTGAGCTCGACTCGTACACCCATTGGGCAGCGTCTTCAGGTTCAAGGGTCGGACCCGCCTCCTCACTCCTCTCTTCCCATCCAAATATGGTCACTCCTGGCTCCAATCAACTGTTGACAACGCTCAGATGCCGATGTCCCTGCTTCAAAGAGTCCAGAAACCAACGAGTTAGCTTCGCCCATTTCTACCAACAGTCTTTGGTGCAGGGTTGCATGTTCTGTAAGGATGCTACACATGGGCTCAATGAAGACAAATAACTAGCTTAACTTCGCCATGCATAGAGTGAACATCGGCCGTCAATTACGGCGGCGATCCCCTGCGGTTTGGCGGTCAGAGGACCTGAAGTGAAAGAGCAGCATCAAACAGAGCGCCCATCTGAAACAGGATTAGAGTTGTACGCGGGGTCCGATTATGCAATATTTATCTGTTCTTTTCTCAGGGAGCACGGCACATGAACTCGGGGAACTTTCAGAAGCAAAGGATTAATTTGCACGCACTGGAATTAGCGCACAGATCAAAGCGAGTGGGTATCATGGGAATATCCAAACCTCTGTGTATCTAGAATGGAGATTTTGCTTTGCTGGTTACCACTCTCTATTTTCATAATGATATGGAGAGAGAGGAGAGAGGGAGGAAAAAAAAAAAAAAGGAGACATCAAGGGGGGATTCAAACTGGAGATGAATATAATTAACCACATGTATATGGAACAAAACCTACCAGACCAAAGCAAAGATAGCATACAAGTATGGACAGAGTAAACACAAAGAAGAACAAAGTTAGCTAAAACATACACAGTGATTTTCTCGGAGACAAAATCAGACTCGTGGATCGTCTTCGCGTCGGATCTTAGCGGTTACTCTTGGGAGAAGTGGGATACTACAGAGCACTGAGGTGGATTGGGATTTGTCTCTGTGTTTATTTGTGGATTTCCTCCTGTATAAGCTAAAACTACCAGGCACTTCCTTTATTTAATTTTTTTTTTACTGTACTGTTGTTTACCCCGAAGATACACGAGTTACGTAAGGATCCGGGCAAAGACAAGAGAGTTATTTGCTTTAACATTTGTAGGCAAACACACACACATAGAGACACACACACCGACTGAGAATCACTCCTCTTACCGTCACAGTCGCCCAAGTGGGCCACGTTTCCCTGTTCAACATCTTGCTCGAATGGCAGTCTGCGGAGGAGAGGAGACACAGTCATTAATCAGGAAACACACAGCAACCCGGGCCACTGACACACAGCGCAGATCCACTCTGATAGAGGAAAACTATCTCAATGTTACAGCTAAGGACAAGTTACAATGGAGCGTGTATCTCTACAAGCTCCTTTAACACTTAGACAGAAGAAACCTTTGTTTTTATTTTTGCTCAAGTGAGGAAAATCATTATATCCTCTAAAAAAAAAAGACACCTGAAGAGACCCCTGAGCTGCCGAATATCCAACAATAATCACCAACATAATTTAAGGATAAGTACTTTTGCCCAAAGCGTGAATAATTAAGCTAATTAATGCAACGAATTACAAATATTTCTAGGTCAGCACATGTGGCTTCGTATCTTTGGTGCGGATTTAATCTCCATGTCTTGAAGTGTTAAAAGTAGTTTCAAGAAATCTGTTTTACTCGTTAAATGCAGCTTACGGTGGCGAGGCGGGATTATTATATTAGTTTCTTTAAAAAGCCTATTATACATTTATGAGAGAGTAATTTATCATATCAGTTAAATGTCCAACAATACCTGGGACTGTGCTGGGTTTCTATAATTCTGGAGAAATTATGACATATTGTATTTCTACAACTCATTTCCCACTCGGGGAGCAGGGGAGAGCGTGGAAAACTCAACAGACAATAACATATGATGAAGTGAGGAAGCAGAGAGGAAATGAGAACAGCTCACGGGCCAGGTGCTCGCGAAGAAAAACACGACTGCTTTTAGTTATGGCTCATGTCGGGAAAAACGACACCGAGTCACCAATGACTGAGGAGGACGTCTGTGTAGGTGTGTGGACACAAATGTGTTTGCCTGCAGGCTTCAGATTCAGCACAGAACACATTTATAATGAGGCTGGTGTGGATGGACAGACCTGTACTTAGATGATTTAAGTAAAACAAAGCAGAAAGTGCTCCTTTGTCCCTTTGTTTAATAGCACAACTTGGAGGAAATTACACAGGCCGTGACCACGACTGAGAAAAATGCAGATCGCTTTGTGCCTTGAAAACTACTCTGGCAAAGACGACTTTCCACTGTAGCGTCCAGACAAATGTGGGAGAGGATTGTGGGAATATTCATTTTCCTGCTTGGGGTTGGGAGGCAGGATTAATACACTCTTACTCACACTAAATATAAAACTACAGCCAGCAGACCATTAGCTTTGCTTACCAATGAAGACCGGGAACAGGGAGAAACTGTTAGTCTGACACCGTCCAAAATTACCTCTTAAGCTCATTTTAAAGTTAAAGCTGGAACAATTTCCTGAAAATTGGAGTGTAACTCAGGGCAAGAGGACAAATGAGTGCACTGTAACCACAGACTGTACAGAGCTGGATGGAGCAACCGGGGCTCAAAAATGAGGCCAAATGCAATACTTCTGACGGCCACTAGAGGCTGGCTCCAATTGACTTCAATTAAAAAAAACAGTCATTCTGATGTCAACTCTTCTTCTCAGTGATCAGTGGTTCATCGGAAAAAAAAAGAACATTTATTAGATATTAGGCTTCAAAAAAAGGAAAATTTAGGGGCATGGTTAACTTGAATTCAAGTCTCATCCACATTGGACAGTGTATATCCAAATATGGTCATTTCTGGCTCCTAACAACCAACATGGCGACCTTCAAATACCAAAATGTAAATTCACAAACCAATGGGTGATGTCATGTTTCCTTTATCCGTTTCTATGTATATACAGTCAATTATTATTATTATCATTATTATAACCTTTAATTAACCAGGAAGATCCCATTGAGATTAAGAACCTCCTTTCAATGGAGAGCTGGCTAAGATAGGCAGCACCAAATACAAACAGAATTTTAAAATTACACTAACAAGCAAATCATTTACAAGCAAATTATGATAAAATACTTAAAGTAAATCAATAACCAACAACATAAAACCCTTTCAATAGTGAGAAAAGGCACCAAAATTCATTAAAAATAATTAAACCAGACACACTGAGGAGACAGTGCTGCCATCTTGGATTGGGCATGTTCATGGTACCTCACTTCCTCCCTTCACAGAAAGTCACCGTCAAAGTCCAAGGTCAATGACTGCAACAAATTAAAACTATTTTTTTTACCATCCCTTCATATGTGAAATAATTAAAATGGGTGAATGTTAAAAAAACATCACGAGCAGATGTGCAAAGTGAGTTTTTTATTTCAGCTTCTCCTCTGCAGCAGTGTTTGGCCTACAAAGCACCTCCAAACAATCGGAGCACAAACCGAGCACAGATGCTGAATCCAGCTCCAGAAGTCAGGATTCTGCAATTAGCTACAGGCTCGAGCAGCCGAGCGGCCAAACGCTGCTGCTGTAAACGCCCGAGAAACGCGGTGACAAATGAGTCCGAGCGCACTGCGAACATACAGCGGTTGTCATCTTAATAAAGAATAATGTTTTGTGTTCAGTTGGCTGCGTCTCACACACACAGAGTCATTTACTTTGTATACATTAGCTTTGCTGGTGGGACTGCGTGTGTGCAGATTTTCCTCTTTTACAGCATTTCGTTTTATTCCTCGCACACTCTCCCAGGTATATTGGCTCATTATTTAAAGACTTTAGAGTAAAACTGAAGTAATAAACACCATATCTGCTGTGGGTGTATGCATGTTGAAGGTTTTCCAATGAGGGGTACTGACCATAGAAAGATTATGAAGTAACCACAGCCTGTATATAAAATGGACAAGGCTCAGGTGACATCACTCATTGGTTTGTGGACTTTTGAAATCAGGAGTTGGGGATTTGAACGTCGCCATGTTGGTTGTTTGGAGCCAGAAGTGACCATATTAGGACATGACGGGAAAGGTTTGGAGGCGGGGCTAACCTTTGAACCCAAGGAGCCCAATTTGTATGAGTCTGGAGTTCAGGTTTAGTTTCATTGGATACCAGAGCTGTCAATCAAACTAACCCCGCCCCTAAATCTTCCTCTTCTTGAAGTAAATAATATCTACTTCATGATTTTCAGATGGACCAGATCACTGAGAAGAAGAGTTGACTTTAACTAATGACAGATTTCAGGATTGAAAATGACCATATTTGAATTGAAGTCATTGGAGCCAGAGTTTTTTTGGTGCCAGCCTCTAGTGGCTAGGTGGAGTATTGCACTTTCTTCACCTTATTTTTGAGCCCCGGTTGCTCCGTGCATTTCTTCATACAGTCTATGGGCGTAAATTAGAAAGAATATATATTGATATACTTGCAGCTATAACACTGAGACACTTTGTAGAAAGTTGAAACCACTCGAAATGAATAAATGAAAAGTTGTCCTTCAGCATCTCCAACTTAAACTAATCTAAAATCTGTCAGTCGTTCAACAAAAACCTCACAACATCTATTGTTGTATCCACTTTTCTTCCACACGTAGTCAAATATGATTCATTTTAGAATCAATTCAACACTTTTCAAACATGACAGGTGGCGTCGATGAATGGGTGATTGAATTCATCTCATAGTAGTGGTGGTGACAAAAGAGATCCCTGTTTTACAGGATCTAAAGATTTGTTTGCCACAAATCTGCACTGTCGCATTATTCACACTGGCAGAAGCAAAAGAGACAATTCTATGGGAATCAGAAACGTCACGGTCACAATAGGAAAATCAAACAAAATACAATCCTCCTTCACAGTAAAATAACCACAACATGTACTTTCAATGGAGCTGTAAAACTTCTCTTCCTCAGAAAACTGCCCAAATTGCACTGTAATGTTATAAAACGCCAAACACAGAGTTCTCCTCTGGCGTCTGTTTCCAAAGGGAGGTTGCATTATTCCACAAAGAGGAAATCCACAGTAACTCGATGCAGAATCGATTGCCGAGTTGACCGCCCTTGGTAAATCAAATCAAGACCGGCATAGAGGCCTTTAATAGCATAAGCAGGCAACCTGAGGTGGTCTTTAAGGGCCGTGTTGTCTGTTTGGCCGGCACTACACCTGTGTTTGAGGCCCTAATTCAATAAGCAGCTTGACTAAGGAGAAATTTGATTTCACTGGAGGGAAACAGCCACAATGGGAGGTGAGCTGTCAAGACAGAGCGCTGCATTTCAGTAGCAGGAGGAGAAAGAGGTCACACACACACACTCACACACACACTCACACACACACATGCAGACATCCAGGTAGGTATCCAGACAACACACTGTCTGGGCGCTTGTGCAACACAGATAGTGTTACAGAAGCAAGAGGCGAGCAAAAAAAAC
>OOFC01030215.1:0-11791 GCA_900323345.1 Pseudochromis fuscus | reverse complement strand
CAACTTTTGTGCTTTGATGCTCTTTTGTGTTCTTCTGTGATTAAGACATAAGAGTCTTTATTGTGTAAAGAAAAATACAATGAAACTTCGTTGGTGACAGTCAGTCCAGCAGCAATTACAAGATAAGATCAAATAATTTACAACTATAGTGAAAAAAATATATTTATAAAATCAACCAAAACAAACGTACATGTGCATGCATAAACAATTGCATTATTTTGTATTGTCTCTAAGTGGGGCAAAATGGACGCTCATATTTAGATCTAAAAAAAAAATACAGAAAAGAAAGGCAAAATGTGACATCCTGTTTAATCTACTTATACATTTTTTTTTTTCACTTTTATGATGCTATCATGATGGAAACATCTGGATTTATTCAAATATGCAGCAGAGTCACATGGAATTGAATTATTACTTTGAGTACCAAATAAACATATATAGTGATCGAACGAAATGAAGATTATAAAATAGTAGATTAAAGTGGTGTATTGATGTGATAACGGTGAGGACACACCGGGTCAGCCACTTCCTACGGTTGGTTTTTTGAAAGGACCGGTTGGATCGTCTCTGCGCCTCCGACCAATCCGAAGTGAGTATTTTTCGCGCTGGTTACCCGGAGAGTTTGAGTTTCCCGCAAGCTCTCGATTCAATGAAACCCTTCGCTTTTACAGGATGAATAAGGACATTTTTCACCTTTAACCATCGAGAGGCGATTCAGCAGGTAACCAGAGAGACGCACTCTTTCATCTTATCGCCAGGTGCCCGGGGGAAATATTCTCCGGGATGGTTTTATTCGCATGTTCGGGGCCGACCATCCATTTTAGCAAGACACTGGTTCGCTAGCTAGCACGGTAGCTAACCTAGCTTTTGAAAGGAGCTGTCATGGCGCCTACAAACTGAGTATTTCAGCGAAACAAAGGCAAAACATTTTAAATGAGCTACCACAATCGTACAGTTAGGCCCCGCTTTGTATTATTGCGTGTTTGTGTTTTTTGGGTAGCGGGTAAGTTAGCTGCTTTTAACGTTTAGGCGGAGGGCTTTGTCTATTTGCTGGAATCCGGTGTAATGGCTGACTGTAGCAATGACAGAGATGCGGTTGTGCGCTTTGGGAATTTGCTTGTCCGCCTGTCCGTGGCAGGGATCCATGAGATTCCTACATCGTGGTTGCCGCTTCAGATGATAGTCGGAGCCTCTCTCTTGCATGACGTGATGGAGAAACCGCTGGTTAAAGTCGCTTTTCTGCACACACATTAACGCAATAGTTAGTTGTTAAAATGTCTAGTTAGATTAACGTCTGACAACATCAGTCGAGTATTGTAACCGAGCTATTGTTACCTTAAACATAATGAACATGTTAGCTGTGCACTCAAGTAGGGTACATTAAATTTCAGCAATTATTCGGATCGCAGTTGCATTGCTCGGACTTGTCAGCTGCTTTCTTTTCCGCGGCTTTTCTAGCCGGTAACGCTGAGGTTACGCGGCACAGCTAGCCACCCACTCATTGGGCATTCGCTGCATGCGGTGGAGCCTGCAGGCTGCCTCCACTCCGCTTCACCAGCCTCAGTCTGCTGCAGCTAGCTGTTAGCTAGTCTCTCTCACTGGATAAACTTGCAATTGTCGCGGTAAGGATTTTTCCAGCTGCCCAGTGGGGTTTTTGTCGTATGCATAGATTTAATCGCCAACAGATTTGACTTGACCTCGTTTGCATTAGTAGTGATCATTGCGTGGCTCTTGATTTCATTTGTATTCTTTGACTATTCAGTGGTATTGTTGCTTTGTACTGGTCAATCGAGTCGCCCCACTTTCTTATAAAAACATCCAAAACTAGGAGGCTAGAACATTCCGTGACAGGTGCATTAGTCGGTGTCGCCTCCAAGCTCTCTGTTCATGCTCCGCTGGAGCAAGTGAGTGCCATTTTGTAAAATCTCTAACGTTGTGCTCAAAGGATTCATATCCCAGAATGCCATTTTGTGAAATTTTGCACAAAAAATAGATTGTATGTATGCTGTGTTATATGATTGAACCTGTAGAGTAAGAAGTTTCTGTGTGTTCCTGCAGCTCAGTGAACCTGGAGGGGGTTAGATGGGATGGACAGCAAAGGTAGCTCCCTGCCTTCGATGCCCGAGCCAGCCAACCCGATCAGCATGAAGCAGCCACCAGAGTCCCTCAGTGTACGGAAAGGCCGGGGGGACATGAGCAGTGACCCAGCTCTGTTGATGGACAAAGCTGCAGCACAGCTGGCTGCCACACTACAGGACGGCGTTCTTCAGAAGATGGCTGGCCACAATCTCAACAACCATAGCCACGAGAGGCTTAAAGACCT
Organism: Pseudochromis fuscus; assembly: GCA_900323345.1. Lineage (NCBI taxonomy): Eukaryota > Metazoa > Chordata > Actinopteri > Pseudochromidae > Pseudochromis > Pseudochromis fuscus. Next base: position 9,468 of record OOFC01030215.1, on the reverse strand, counting down.
CACCTCCCGTGTGTTGAACGGAGACCAAGACACACTGCCTAAGCTCTGTACCCCAGAGCCTCCGATGCTTAAGGGTGCAGAAGCGCCCGCTACAAATGGCACCCATCAGCACAATTGCACTCCTCACACTGAACCTGAACTGAAAGCGACGGTACCGCCGGTGGTCACGCAGCCGTTGTTTGAGCCATGCTGTGCCAATGGGACCAGTTTGGACACTGAAGGTACTTTATCCGGATCCGATGAGAGACAGGACGCAAAGAAAAGGAGAGGGAGACCTAACAAACCAAAACCTCAAACAAGCTTCACTTCCTCTGTCATCCCCGTGGAGCCACTTGACCACACCAGTGCAGGAGAGGAAACTGGAGAAGCTGCGGATGAGGTGTTACTTTTATTCCTTTTTAAGAATGGAAATAACAGAACTTCTAATTTAAATATATATTATATTTATACTGGAATATGCCATTCTAGAGATAAATGCAAATAGTTAATGTTGACTAACAAAGACATAAAGTATCATTGTGTTAGAATTGAAGTATTTGTTCATGTACATTGGTGATTCTAATCATAATTTAAAAGTAATGTAGATTTTCACATGAGAAAATGTTTTTTAAAAAAAAGCAGATGAAAGCAAATCTTTAAACTTTAACAAAATGCACAGCTTCAGAGCCTTTGACACGATGCATTGTATAGTCAGTATTAACAGCATTAAAATACTGGTGTATAAGTTCTTAATATTGTAAATGAATTATCCAATTGTTCCTTTTCAGCCTGATCTCATGTCAGTTTTGACAGAGGAGTTAACAGAAACTCAAGAGTCTCCGCTGCTGATGCGTTTCTCTGTTGGGGATCTGGTTTGGACAAAGGTGTCAGGATACCCCTGGTGGCCTTGCATGGTGACCACAGACCCAGAATTTAACAATCATTTCAAGATAAAACCGAAAGGTGAGATGTACTCTGTGCCACCTGCACACAAGTCTCAGTTTGATGCTATTTGTCCTAATAATTACTTTTCTTGTTGTGTGGTTGGGGTTTTTCAGCAGCCAGCAGCAGGTCAGGCCTCCTGTACCATGTACAGTATTTTGGAGATGCCCCAGAGAGAGGTTACATCTTTGAGAAGAACATCGTGTCCTTCACTGGGGAGGATCAATACCAGGAGCTCAGCCAGGGCAACAAACAGTCGGCCTCACGAGTCATCCATAAAAAGGTAAATCAGCTTTTTCAAACACGATGCCTCTGCCTGTTAGTTCTGTAGAGGATGTGGTGTGTTTAGAAAGACTTGTTTCTCCCACCTTGCACCATTTAAACTTCCCTAAAATATTTGATACAAGTTTCACTTTCATCATTAAACTTCACAAAGTTAGAAGTGCTTTCTAAGTGAAAATTTATTGCATTAGTTTGTCAGTCACAGTCTAGTTGCGCCTTTCTTTTCTCACAATATCAAGATTCACCAACAGAAAAAGAATAAAGTTTGCAACACATACATTTCTGCAAGTTGTGTTTGCAGGGTTTGTTAGTAAGTATTTTGCTACACAACTGTTTTATGCTGCTGATTACAGATTTAAACATCACTCCTGTAATGTATGGTTTGTAGTTTCTAATCTAACCTTTGTATTGTCCCCCTCTGTCATGCAGACAGCTCCTTCTGTTCCCCGTAAACTCAAGGTTCAGTGGAACGTGGGCATCATTCAGGCCAAGGAAGCCCTCAGCATGTCGCTGGATACTCGCCTGGCCAACTTTGTGTTTCTATACGATGACAACGAGCCTCGCCTGAACCCCCACATCTTGGAGAAGCTGAAGCCAGAACAGATTAATGAGACAAACCAGGAAACAGAGTCCAGGCTCAGCCCAGATCTCACCTCTCTGCTGGCGGGGCCTGCTGGCGAACCTTCTGCTATCCCCCAATCCCAAGACAGCACTTCAGCAGGGGAAATCACACAAGAAGCTGGAATAAAACTCAAAGCAGGAGGATGGCAGAAAAGGGGCAAAGGCCATCTGAATAACTTCCTGTCAAAAAAGAAATTGAACAACGCAACTTCTTCCAAAGAGATGCTTCAACCACAACCAGAGTCACAGGTGAAAAAAAACTTACTACACTCATCAGGAGAAGGCTTGTGTCATGTATGACTGTTCACGCCTCCTGTGCAGACTTCTGCTAGAGTTGCAACTAATTTTCTTATCAAATAATCTCTATTACTTTCTCAGTCATTTTGGTGATTGAAGTTGCAGGAACTGTTGAAACTCCACAGCCTAATCCTCAAATCGGAGAAACTTACTTTGGCTTTCTACTTATAAAATGACAAATTATAAATCCATTAACAAAATTCTTGCTAAATACTGTTTTATGAATTAGTAGTTAGTTGCAGCTCTAGTTTAATAAATGTTGAGAAGTAGGAAAACGAACAAAAAATGTACTTCAGTTGACCCAGTATTGCAACTTTAAAGTCTAAAATGTGTAAATTCTGGGTGAAAAGTTGTCAATGTACTGAAAGCTTTTTGTAATGAAAATACATTTTAAAGTCTACTTGAACAATATCATGATCATACTTCAATAGCTGGAGAACATATAACTTTGAATCACATCATTTAACACATTTGGTTGTTTTCTTTGCAGAGTCCTTCAGTTTCTGCGTCAGACATACAGGCCGAGTCGGTTGTACCTCAGAAGAGAAAGAGAAGACCCAAAGAGGCTCGGTCTCTCACCAAGACAGTGAGGAGGAGGAAAAAAACTGTAATGGACAAAACGTCTGACCCCGTGAAGAAACGGAAAAAGAAGTTTGTTTCTTCGACAGTTGATATTTCGGGAGCTGATTCACTTCCAGTTTCAGTTCCAGGTTGGTTGAAAGTTGAAACCCTTTCAGCAGATCAGCATTAGCCATCAGTCAAGTGTTGGTTAAATGTGACCAGTGCTGGTGTGTGTTTACCAGCCTGTGGAGTACCCTGTTTTAAATTTCCTGGTGTGGTGACTAAAATGATGATGTGGTCGGGCTCTTGTTGAATTCATCTTTTGATGTGGCCGGTGTATTTAAGACTTCACTCTCCTGAAGAGAGTTTTCTAAGAAGTGAACCCATTTACCCTTCGTAGACTGAAACTTGGGCACGCTGCAGATTTATCCAAAATACTATTTGATAGTCGTAGAGTACCAAATTTTATTGGACATATAAAGTGTAGCAGAAGTTTCAAAAAGACACCTGATAAATATACTTATGTATCAGTCATTCTGAATTTAAGTTACTCATCACTTTACATACATGTAGCTTCTGTAACTTATTATTTAAACCCAAGCAAACTTCCTAAACTTTTTTTTTCTGTAGAATATTTAGACTTTGCACATGATGGGAGAAGATCAATCCTGAAACTACTTTGAAAGCTACCTGACTACATCTCCAATATATCTTACTTTGAACCAAATTAATTGTTTTCTTTATCTTAATTTAGTGAAAGGGGAGAGAAAGAAGAGAGCGAAAAGGCCACTAACAGACGCTGCAGCAGACAAGGATCTGCCGCCTAAAAGGAGACGCAAAACAAGCAAAGATCCTGACAAACAGGTACGTTTCTATCTGAGGAAACACTGGAAAACGTTAAGCCCTTAAAATGCTTATGACATCAGATTACTAATAGTTTATCCTCCAGGCCTCAACATCAGAAGGAACGGAGAAAAAACGGAGACGAAGGAAGAAAGCTGACGTGAAAGATGTGAAAGAACCTAAGAAACGGCAGAGAAAGTCTAAAAGTCTCCTCGCTGGTAAACAAGCGTATTAATATGTATTTACCCTCCACAGTTACTTGGCTTCTCCTCCTTTTTATTGAGGTTTGCTCTACTGGAAACATTATAATCTAAATGCTTTTTGTGCACAGAGCACCAAGATACAGAGAAACCAAAGCGCAGGAGGAAACGGAAACAAGATGTTGAGGATCAGGCCACGCCCTCCAAGGCGAAGAAGAGGCGGTCCTCTCCGTGTCCTGATCCTGAGGTGAGAGGGAATAACCTCAGAGGGAACCTGCACCAGCTTTGTTATGATGGATTCAAGTTGTTTTCACATAGAGCTTTTGAGACTTTTCCTCTACCTATTTTCAACTTAACAAAGAAGGTCTTAAAGTCACACAGCCATGTTGTGATCAGTTTTACTCTTCACAGGCTTCGATTAATCGTACCTCATTTAGCATCACAGCTGTAGAAGTGTTACTGATTACTGTTGAATCACCTTGTTTGCTGCAGGGGTCTGGGAGTGAAGGACGTCCTGATTCTCCGAGTGACAGCTTAGACGGGATAAAGAAAGGTGAACGGAAGAAGGAGTTTGTCTGTCAGGTAGGTCTGCATCTTCACTCTTACTACTTTAATGCTCACTGAGCTTTTGTCATGTTATATACACCGAATGTCTGCATATGTGTTAATCTCTGTGTGGTGGTGGTGTTTTTTCTACAGAGTTGTGAGCAGGCAGGTGAGGACTTGGTCCCCTGTGAAGGTCAGTGCTGTGGGATGTTTCACCTCCACTGCCTCGGTCTGACGGTCAGTCTCAAACCTGACGACAAGCTGCTCTGTCAGGAGTGCAGCTCAGGTGAGTCGTTCACACTTTAACCACCGTTAATGCCGCACATGCACTGTCTCTAACGCCTCATTATAATATTAACATGTTTGTCATTATTTCGTTTTTCCTCTTTTCAGGAATTCACTCGTGTTTCACCTGTAAGCAGTCGGAGGGCGAGGTCCGCCGCTGCCACGTCCCACACTGTGGAAAATATTACCACGAGGCGTGCGTCCGCCTCAGCCCCCTCACAGTGTTCGATAACAAAGGTTTCCGCTGCCCGCTGCACACCTGCCTCAGCTGCCACTATGGCTGCCGCACCAAGCACAAGTCCACCAAGGGTGAGCCCCGTTGCATCAGTAAAATTCTTCATATTTATATTAGTTATTGGACTGCTGATTGTCAGACTTATGTCACTTTTCTGAATCTGTGTATGTTGGAAATTTGTAAATTTAAACACATTTTGACAATTGAATAAAAAATAAAAGCACAGAATAGATAATGTTCAGTAACTTGAGGTAGAAACATATTATTACTGTGATATTTATTTTGAAAAACCATCCTATCTTCTGACCAGATGAGAGCATTTAAAGTAAAGGAAATTAATTTATTTCTTGAAATTCAGACATTTGTCATGACCAGTTTTTGTGGACTGAAGAACCTGCGTCCCCTCCTCTCTCTCTCTGGTCTGCAGGTCGCCTGATGCGTTGCCTGCGATGCCCCGTAGCGTACCACATCGGCGACATGTGCGTGGCGGCAGGAAGCGAGATGATCACCAACACCGCCATCATCTGCACCAACCACTTCAACGCCAAGAAGGGCTACAGCCACCACAGCCACGTCAACGTCAGCTGGTGCTTCGTCTGCTCCAAAGGTTCGCCACCTCCCGTCTCCGTTACTAAGAGCCAGATATTGATTATTTTGGTCTTAATGCGCTTTAATGCAGAGAAAATCACATTTCAGCAGCAGAGTGGGAACATTTACAGTAAACTCTGAGTCACTATTGACAAATGAGGCTTATTCTTATTTTTGGAGGTTGTTGTAAGCAGCTTTGATACTGCTTCTGTATTTTAAATCTGTGCATGATTTTTCCCTCCTTGTGTGTTTGCTTGTTTGCAACATGTGGCCAGTTTGATTTGTATTATCAGCGAAGTCAGATCTCAGTGTGAACCTGGAAAATTCAACCTTTTCATCACAGTTGTTCTGCAGAAGTGACGTCCACCCAGATCATCATCCTCTGATCACTTTAATCAGCAGATGATGTCATAAACTACAGTAAAAAGATGGCTGTATGCTGTTTCAATTTGTAGAGGTGGTCTACACAGTAGATTTACAGATGCAGAATTATGTGAAGTTCAGAGGTTGTAGATTTTTCAGATGTTCTTCTCGAGCAACACAATGTAGCCAGAAAATTGTCCCTGTAATTTCTTAAAAGGGTAATGAACAAGTAATATTGGCACAGAAGCTGGAGCAGGCAGTTGTAGAGTTATTAATTTCAGATGCTGCTGCTGCAAAACAGGAAATGCTGAACTGCAGCAGGTCCTGAGAGTCAGTTCGTGGAGCTGTGTCTGTGTGAAATATTGCAACACAGAAGGAAGCTTTGTGTTTGTTTGCTGAGTTTTACTGTCGATGCAAAATCGTGCAGAAATACCTCCAAGCACACCAGTCCTCCATGTATCCTACAACTGCAACATGTGTATGTGTGGGTCAATTAACAAGTGCATACAGGGCTGTTAGTTAAACTACGTGTCAGTGTTTCATTGTGTGTCTTTATCACCCGTGCACAGACAACTCTGCTGCAGATTGGAGTTTGTTCACCAGCTTTGTTGCTGCTGACTCGCAGCTAGAAATCTGAATGACTCCACACCCATTGAAAGGCCTTTCGGGATTAATTGGATTTCTCTCTCTGTGCTGCAGGAGGGCAGCTGCTCTGCTGTGAGTCCTGTCCTGCAGCTTTTCACCCGGACTGCCTGAACATCGCGATGCCTGATGGGAGCTGGTTCTGCAACGACTGCAGAGCCGGCAAGAAACCCAAGTACAGAGACATCATCTGGGTCAAACTGGGAACGTACAGGTAAGAGAAGTGGCTGCCTCTGGTTCTGTCTGTCTGACGTGTCTTTGAGCCAAACAACCAACTTCTTCTTTCTTTCTTTCGGTAGATGGTGGCCGGCAGAGATCCATCACCCCAGAAACATTCCCACCAACATCCAGCACCTTCGACACGAGATCGGAGAGTTTCCAGTCTTCTTCTTCGGATCCAAGGATTATTTCTGGACTCACCAGGGCCGAGTGTTTCCCTACATGGAGGGCGACAGGGGCAGCAAACATCAGAGGACCGGCATCGGAAAAGTTTTCAAGAATGGTGAAGATCTCCACTGCTACTCACGTAGTTTAGGCATTTTTCTAAATCAAAAGATTACTCATTAAAACTCAGGGAAAACTTGAAGAAAACAAATGCAGACAAAGTTTCTCCCTTTTCATTTTTACGTTGACAACCTAAATTTGGAGTATGGAGAAGTTTATGTATTAATACGTAAAGGGAAGTTCTTGTGAAAGTTAAATGTTTTGGGTTTTTAGCTACACAATGTAAACCTGTAGTTCAAGACCTTTTTATTTTGAAGCATCATGTTCAGCTAAATATTCAAATGTTTGTTCATTAATTCCAGATTTAATGAGATGTGGTTTTATATCCTTTGTCTTTGTCCTTTCCTCAGCTCTGCTGGAGGCTGAAGTTCGATTCAAGGAGATAAAGATGAAGCGAGAAGCAAAGGAGGCTCAAGAGAACAGCAGAAAACCACCTCCATACAAATTTATCAAGGTCTGAAACGCCACCGTGTGTTTTTTTTGTTTTTAGCTTCCTGTGTGTAAAAAGTCTGATCGTTAATGTCATTCATGTTTCCCTCTCTGCTCTGTTTCCTCTGTTCAGGTCAACAAACCGTTCGGCAGGGTTCAGGTCTACACCGCAGACATTTCTGAGATCCCCAAGTGTAACTGCAAACCGACAGACGAGCGGCCGTGCGGGTTCGAGTCGGAGTGTCTGAACCGGATGCTGCAGTACGAGTGTCACCCTCAGGTGTGTCCCAACGGGGAGCGCTGCTGCAACCAGGACTTCACCAAACGCCTCTACCCGGAGACCAAGATCATCAAGACACCCGGGAAAGGCTGGGGCCTGATCTCTCTGCGGGACATCAAGAAGGTGAGGGAGGGGGATTTTCTGCTATAAAATATGTGATTCATCCTTTTTTATTGGTCAGTGCATTTATATATGGATGTTCATGGTGTCGAGGTGTCACTGGTCTGATCCGAGCTTTTCTCAAACAGGGCGAGTTTGTGAACGAGTACATCGGAGAGCTGATCGACGAGGAGGAGTGCAGAGCGAGGATCAAGTACGCCCAGGAAAACAACATCACCGACTTCTACATGCTCACCATCGACAAGGTTAGTAACAATTACGGATGGAGTGTGTGTGTGTTTTGTGTTGTGTTGAATGTTTCTGAGCAGCAGGGTGTTTTTGCTCTGCAGTGTGTCGGGTGCTGCTTCTCAGCGACAGCACCGTTTCCACTGGGAGCTATAGAAACACGATGGTATTGCATTGGGAATGTTGCACGACAGATATCTGTAACATGACAGTTGTCAATACTACAAATACGACCTCAGCAAATACCTGTTGGAGCTAAAGATGGTAAAATGTGTGTAGGAGATGCTGGGTGTGCAGAAACTACATAAATCCATTTTACTAAATTAAAATGTGTTTTGTTCCATGAAGGATCGAATCATCGACGCTGGTCCAAAAGGAAACTACTCTCGCTTCATGAACCACAGCTGTCAGCCCAACTGTGAAACTCAGAAGTGGACGGTGAACGGCGACACGCGTGTCGGGCTGTTCGCCGTCTGTGACATCCCAACAGGTGAGAGGACGCTTCACGCCACAACTACTGCTGATGAACAATTAATCTATCACCTGGAAGACTCTGCTCTTTGTCAGTAACCTGTATTTATTGTTAATTATTACATTTATTTATTCTTCTTCTACCTTAATGCACATATTGTCCTCGTCAAATTCCTTGTACGCCGCCACGTACTTGACAAGTAAAGCAGATTCTGATAAATCGCATTAAACCCTGATTTCATTTGTTTTCGTCTGTATCTCAGGAACTGAGTTGACCTTTAACTACAACCTGGATTGCCTCGGCAACGAGAAAACCGTGTGTCGCTGCGGCGCTCCCAACTGCAGCGGGTTTCTTGGTGATCGACCGAAGGTGAGCGTTAGATTGTAAATGCCAAACACTGGTATCAGGACACAAACAGGCAGTTTACAGCTTCATACTGTTTGAGTTGAAGCAATCAGGACCAACAGCTGTGACTTCATGTTGTGTTGAAAGTGTAGCAAGTCTGAAATCGACCTCCTCATCGTCTCCTCCACAGAACTCCAACGGCCAAACAGCCGAGCCCAAAGGAAAGAGGTTGAAGAGAAAGTACAAAAAGAGGAAAAGTGAAGGAAAGAAGAAGTCTGAGGACGAGTGTTTCCGCTGCGGAGACGGAGGACAGCTGGTGCTCTGTGATAAGAAGACCTGCACCAAAGCTTATCACCTGTCCTGCCTGAACCTCACCAAGAGACCGTTTGGTAAGAAACACCTGAAGTATCAGCTGCAGAGTCACTGGGAGGAGCTGGAGGTTTTTATTCTGTTGTTGGTGACTGACTGGGAATAAAAACTCATTCCTTCATGAAAACAGTACAGCTGTGAAATTAGTTTAAATGCATAAAGGTTTAGATTATTTTTAACCAGTTTAAGTAGACCTGAACAAATCTATTCCAAATATTTCTCTAGTTAAGAATTGCTTCTAATGAGTATTTATTATATTTTTAAATTATATTATTATGTGTATATATAATTATAACTTTGATTTAACTGAACAGACACAGCTTGTGATAGGTTTTTTTAG
>OOFC01030212.1:0-12357 GCA_900323345.1 Pseudochromis fuscus | reverse complement strand
TGGACCAGCTGGGCTAATGTAAGACCACACAGGCTTAGGGTTGTGTGTTGTCACTGCTGACAGGTCTAAAATTAGGGAGAGAGTGACGACTGACGGTGGCTGCTTCTTACGTCACAGCACATCATGTACACACACACACACACACACACACACACAATTCCCTCCAATCAGACGAGGCTGTGACTCATCACCTGCTCTTCAGTTCTTAGAAACTGTGCCCAGGGCTTCAGGTGATGCAAAACAACTGCAAGTTTGCACTGAGTGATTAATGGATGTAATAAACTGTGGTCATGCTTCAGAGTGTGAGTTACACTATAATATGTTGTACACACAGGGTACCAAGAAAAGACTTACTGGGTACCTGCAGGTACAAGTAAAACACATGAGAGGTGTTTAAAGATCATTCAAACCATCTGACAAAGAAAATGATTACCGTATTTTCCGGACTATAAGAGGCTACTTTTTTCCGACGCTTTGAACCCTATGCCTTAAACAGCTTTTAACAAGCTAGCAAGCTCTGTGCCACCGATACATTTAGCGTCGTCACATCAGACCCGGTCAAAGTGGACCACATGAAACTGTTCAAATAAATTCAATAGCGGCTTATAGACAGGTGCGCTCAATAATCCGGAAAATACGGTAATTATATCAAACATTCATGTGTCTGCTACTGTAATTAGAGAAATCAGGAAGTAACCAAGGTACAAATTTACTGTATGACCCATTATTAAGTCATAATTTAAAAATTAAACAACAGCACTCTTATATAGTCAAACATGTCATATTTATAAAAATGCAACAATGAAACAAATTATAAAATATTTATTCTTTAACCAATATTGTTGATTTCTTCATCACCCAGCAACTGTAAATATTAAATTGATGCTTAGTAACCACCAAAACCCCGTCAAGCACAAAGTTAATTTCCCAACTTAAGCGTTTGTTGTCTTTCCTTCAGCTTATTTAAAATCACTCAGTGTTGTTTTATTGATGCCCAACACAAACGTTTCTGCCTCATGTATATTTTGTAAACATCACCGTCCTATAGTATGAACTGAGGTAACCTCTGACCAGCACATGCTGTTCTGCACTTCAATACATTGTTGATCAAACAAGCTCATAACAGGAGAGGCCTCTGTGACATTAATAAGTGTCTGTACCTGACCTCCTTCAAACTATCAGGACACTTCACCCAGGTCGCTATAAAAAAAAATAAAAAATAAAAACCCAACATAAAAACCTGTGTCCTGCTGCTTGTATCTATGAGCCTTAGAAAGAAAAAGCAACTTTCAATGATCTGATCAATCACACTTGACATTTATTGCAATACCTGAGGCACAAAGTCACACTCGTGGTTGATATTATTTCAGACTTATGATGACATCTAGTGGCAGCTTCCTGACAGTTCGCTTCTTTATCTGATTTTGAATGCACCTCAATCTGAGACACTGTGTACCGCAGGAAATTGACTGTATTTTGCTTCAGCGATTTTCAGTCTTATCTCGTTGTTGTGTATTTGCTGAAATATGACAGTCCTTTATACGGCTCACAATTACTCTGTCCTTCACACTCAGGTTCTTCCTGTGCAGCACCATGTTTTCTGAGGTGTTTCTGTATCCGGAGTTTCTTTTGTCTCACTATTTGTCATGTTATCAGTGTTTTTAGAAGAAAGAGCAGGGGTCAAGTTGGTGATAAGAAAACAAGACTGAAAGGCTCAAAAGAAATACTGTAAAAAATAAGCTTTTTTTACAGTGTGAATGATGATACTGAGTTATAGTTCATTAGATACTTAATTTGAAGTAGATTATGAATCAATTTGTAACACCCAGGCTACTTTCAGCACAGACAAAAATCTTGCAAGTTGCACCCAAATCTTATTAAATCACTTTAATTTGACTAAATGAAACATATCAAGCCAGACCAATAGTCTTACTAATCCAAAAACTGGCAGATGATATTTCCCTTTGGGGCCATGAATTAAATAAATAAAGGTAACCATGATGTGTTTATGCTCATCCTGATCTAGTAACTTACTAAATACTTAATGTCTTTTGTCTTCAACAGTCAGCGTGTTTTCTTTTCACAGCGTCCCGTGGTGCACTCCTGTCCACGTCCAGTCCACTTCAGGCGATTCTTGGCGAAGACGGCGTAAGATTTGTCCATAAATGGCCTCACGGGGGACCACATCATGAGGCGCCCCAACCAGCCCAGGCCCACTGCACTGTACATGACTGCAAACGCTGGGACCCCAACGTGAACCTGCGGAGCAAGAAACTATGTGACGCTGTTTGAAAGATGATCAACGGTGCAGTCAGTGGGATGTGACTTTACCTCGTCTTTCTCATCAATCACATGCATTTTGTCCATGGCCATCTCATAGGTGACATCCTTGTACTTGGCTCCATCGTAGCCTGGGAGGGAAATATCAATAAAGCTAACTTTCCCGGGCTGGTTCCTCTGCAGAAACTGGAGGAACCGGATCTCTGTTACACAAATGGGACAGAGCCCGTCATACAGGACCTGGAACAGGAGCAGAGAACAGGTGATACCAGTAGTGCTGGCTTCAGTGAAGTGCATGATTAAGATGTAATAGCTTGAGGTGAGTAAAAGTTAAGCTACTAAATCCAACTAAAGTGAAGTGAAAGTTACAGATACAGTACAGTTTAATCAGCAATATTCAACTCATGTCACATGTTAGTGTGTTGGTAACTGGGAGCTAGCAGAGGTTAGTAGAGACCGAGGGGAGTCTCACCCTGGTGACACCTGCAGACTCAGAGCTGAAGGTCCGATGCTGATGGGGACACAGAGCTGGCGTCACACGTGTCGTCGCCCTGACACTCAAACAACTGTGAAGTCTGGACAGAACCGCAGCCGTGGATGATCTCACGTGGGAAAACATCTCAAATAACCGTGAACTGTCTGATTACAGCAGGGACCTGACAACCGACACAACACAGCAGCCTGACTCTAGCACTAGCTAACGATGCTAGTCCACGTTCACGTTACACAAGCCGTTGAGTAACAAAGGTCGTCTACGGACGGAGCTGATCCCAACCGAGCCGTAAAGCAATCATAAAGCAGACAATATCTCACATCTCCACTCGTAATTACAGAAAGGTGAATTAAAGCTTTAACTTTATAATCGCAGAGCAAAACTAAAGGGGGCGTGGTTGCAGAGAGGCGCAGAAGCGGCGAGACGTCCCACTCTGCTGCTTTTTCCAAGACCACTGTTTAGCAACTACATTCTACGGAAGCCCTAAGAGGACATGAATAAATATATTTTATTTTCTCCCTTTCGTCGTGTTAACGAGTTAATTCCAGTGTTTTTCTCGAGTCGTATTTCTTGTGATCTCGACAAAACAAACTTTGTTTATATCGTATTTTATCTCATTATTTGTTTTCCTGAGATATTGTTATCTCTGGATCTTATATAATCTCGAGATAATGAGATGAATTATTATGAAAACCCTACAAGGACATGAGTAAATACATTTGTATTTTCACCTTTTTGCCGTGTTAACGAGTAAATTTCAGTGGTTTTCTAAAGGTCTTGAAATATTTTTCTCATTATTCTTCTTGCTACTTCTCATTTTTCCCCCAGTTGTTTTCTATATTATAGGACAATTTATCTTATAATTTATCCTATATCGCAAGATAACGAGATCAATTTGTTAAAAGCTATATTATTATTCGTTTACTCAAGATAATAAAAATATATGGAAAAAATAACTCAAGATCTCAAAAGCCACTGAAATTAATTTGATATCATGGCAAAATTGAGAAAATAAAAATGTTTTTAATCATGTCACTTAGGATATATTTGTAGAACAATTTCAAGATGTCTTTATTTGCATGTTTTGGTAATATAAGCTTGTGGAGCCCCTTTTCTGTCATTCGTTGGTGGACAACTAAGACACGAAACTGGGGTTTCTGTTTATATTCTGAGAAAAATTTTAACCTCTCATCATTTTAATGAAAATAAAATACAAAATATTGTGCAAACATTTCACAACCACAAGTGTCAAAACAGAGAAACTGGACTTTGTTAAAGATTCTTGAAAACATTTCACCTGTCATCCAAGAGTCAGATCTTAATCCTTTGCAGGGAGCAGCAGGTTTTTAGTCTTTGGAGGATTGTTATCAACATTATGATGCAACTTGGTTCAATGTGTCATTTTCAACCAGGTCCAGCTGCTCTGGTTCAACCCCACTCGGATAAGAATGGCCTGAAGGACTAACGATCTTCACTCACAAGTCCCAACAAGTATCTGAAGGCAAATCTGTGGTTAAGACTCATGCATGTAGTTGTTAAATGACTGATACCAAAATCTGACTCACTAAGAATAAAGACTTTAATTCCTTTGAATATGTGTAGAAACCTTCACCATAATGTTCAAGAACAGATAGTTTTATCTTACACACACCAAGTTCTGATTAGGTTGAACACTTTATAATAATTAACATCAGTTTTGCATCAAATAAATATTGTTTTGCATCATGTTTTATAGGTTTTGCATCTGTTTGTCATTTTCTTTCTCATTTATTTTTGGTGTGTCTCACTTTGGTCCTCTTGTGTCTCATTTTGTGTTTCTGTCATAGATTTTTTTTAAGTGAAAACCCAAAGCCCCTGCACCCACCCCTGACCCCCAGGTATTTATTTCATTAGATTCGATGATACGTTTTATAACTGTCATGGCACGAGTGTTCAAATTAAGTCCTTATTAGGGTTTTCGTGTAGTCATTTTCTTTCTTTTTGGTTAATTTGAATCCTATTTTATGGTTTTGCATCTTATATTGTCAGCACTGTTGGGTGTTTTGTGTGTCATTTTGTGTCTCATCCTGAGATAGTCTACAGTAAAAACCTGCCTGACCCCTTGTTTCATGAGCTATTTATTTTACTAAAACAACAAGTGGGTTTCCTGACTGTCACTAAGTTGTGATAAGGGATTTTGTGAACAGGATGTCAATATTTTGTTTGTTTGTTTGTTTATTTTGGAGGGGTGGGTTTAATTTGTGTTGTTTTGCATCCTGTTTTACTGGTTCTGTGGTTTCCTCCTTTTGGTTATTTTGTGTCTCATTTTAGTCGCGTCATGTCTCATTTTGTGTCTCTTTCTCATTTTTTGCAAGTGGAAGCCCGAGGCCCACTGACCCCCTGGGCCCCCAGGTATTCATGCCAGAATTTGCTTGCACACACAAGCAGACACACACACTGCTGCACAGTCTGTACAAAGAGCCTCGGCAGGAACAGGTAACTTTTAAACTGCTCAGAAATGTTGGATTTTTGACAGTTAGCCACACACTTGCACGGGAATTTAGCTTTTCTGCTAATAAAGACATTAATTGAGATCAGCACCTCTTGCTGGGTTACTTGGACACGTGATGAGATCAAAAGTCTTACAGGGGGGTGTTTTTGAGAGAGGCAGCCACATTCTGGCAAAGCGACAGGGTTCATAGTCTGCCCCAAACAGTTTCAAGGATTTTGCAGAGGTGAGGTCTTGTGATAAGCAGGCTGTGTATTAGGGTGGAAATGTTGTGAATGTTACTATTTCTTCCAAAATGTACAGTTGTTTATTCTCTGTCCACTTCTTTTACCTGTTGCTACTTTTCAGCTGTTGGACTGAACATGCCCCCCGCAGCAGGACCAAATCTTGGCTACACCCCACCAGACGGAGGCTGGGGCTGGGCTGTCGTCTTCGGTGCTTTCATCTCCATAGGATTCTCTTATGCTTTCCCCAAGTCCCTCACCATCTATTTCAAGGAAATTCAGGAATACTTTTCCGTTTCCTACAGCGAGATTGCCTGGGTGTCCTCCGTCATGCTCGCCTCTATGTACGCAGGAGGTCAGTCCCCTTTCAAAAGTTTGACAAAGCCATTTGAATGAACTGGAATATTCCCAACCAGCATATTAAATGACTAGTTTGAGTGATCAGTGCAGTGCTATCGTTGTGTTTTGTTGTGTTTCTCTGCTGTGTGCAGGTCCTATCAGCAGTATACTTGTGAACCGTTATGGCAGCAGACCTGTGGTCATGGTCGGCGGCCTCATGGTCAGCGCTGCCATGGTGCTGGCTTCGTTTGGCACCACAATCATTCATCTGTATCTCTGTGTTGGAGTAATAGGAGGTAATTTGTGTTTTCACTTTTCTCAATATGAATGCACCGTGCTGTAATCCTGAACTATCCCAGAGGATGATTCACCTCCATTAATTGCACAAGCCAGTGTAGATTTTGTAGTTTTGTTTTCTGGTAAAGTCGCCACTGTTTTCTATAATGTTTGCTCTGTGATGCCTGGCTGACCGTGGAGGATGCAGTGGTTGTGTCGCAACTCACGTGCATGTGATGTCCAGCAGGGCACGTCCACTACGACTGTGTGAGGTTAATGCTGGTCATATATTGTGTAAATATTTGCTTGAATTGTAAGAAATGACCTTGGTAAAATGAAACACAGAGAGTAAAGCAATTCACAAGACCATAGTTTTTAAAAACGTCTCTCTACTTCAGATGCATTTAAAGAAAATCCACATGTGTAAATATGCACACCAGATCACATGATCAGTGTGCAAACAAACCTCTCAGACTTTAAACTTATAGAGTTGAGTGTCCATGTGAACAGCTGCTCAGCTTTGTCTTTAAATCAATTTATTATAATATTAATAAATATTATCATAAACAAGGATCCCTACACCGAACTAACTGTTATTTACATTGCTGATTATCCTGCAGATATGTGTATAGTAAATAAAAAGTCACGAGATGATGCATTCACATTGCTTCTTCTCTAAAACCAAAAGATATTTCATATACTACCACAAATGACAGAGTAAAGACTGAAACTCCTATATCTGAAAAGATTTGGCAACAGAAAATGTTTGGCTGTTGTTTCCTTCAAAAATAGCTTAATTCCTGTCTAGACAATGTGTGACACTGAATGCAATGTCGCAAAATCTGCTGCTGGTAAAGAGATTTTGTTGCAGGAATAATCTCAGTGTTTTTCCAGCTGTCTTTAAATATAAATCCTAATAACACAGGAGCTTAAGAGGCTTGTTATTGTCACTTTGTTGCATACAATACCAGGGAAATTGCTTCATTAAGGTCTATTATGTCAACAGGTTTTGGTCTGGCGTTC
Organism: Pseudochromis fuscus; assembly: GCA_900323345.1. NCBI lineage: Eukaryota > Metazoa > Chordata > Actinopteri > Pseudochromidae > Pseudochromis > Pseudochromis fuscus. The sequence continues at coordinate 5,234 of OOFC01030212.1, read as the reverse complement.
AACCTGCAGCCGGCCCTGACGATCATAGGCACTTACTTTCAGGTCAAAAGGCCGCTGGCGAATGGACTCGCTATGACCGGAAGTCCTGTTGTCCTGTCCACTCTGGCTCCTCTCAATCAGTTCCTGTTTGACTGTTTCGGCTGGAGAGGCAGTTTCCTCATCCTGGGATCTATCGTTTTGAACTGCTGTGTGGCTGGATCTCTGATGAGACCGGTCAACAAAGCCGTCCAACCAAAACGAAACAACGAACTTCCGAAGTGTAACGGGGAACGTGCCGAGGAAGGTGCTGTTGCCGCGGACACCGGCACGCAGTCGGCAAACCTCCTCACCGAAAACAACCAAAAGGAGAGCAAAGATCAGGGCTTCGTGCACAGATTTATAGACGTCTCACTGTTTAGACACCGTGGCTTCCTCATTTACCTCGCAGGTAATGTGGTCATGTTTTTTGGCTTTTTCGCGCCCGTGGTTTTTCTGGCTCCGTACGCCAAACACCAAGGGATCGATGAATACTCGGCAGCTTTCTTGCTCTCTATTTTTGCCCTGGTGGACATGTTCATCAGACCAGTAACTGGCTTCCTCGGCAACACCAAGTGGATTAGGCCAAGAATACAATATTTTTTCAGCTTTGCGGTTTCGTACAACGGGGTGTGTCATCTGATGTGCCCCCTGGCGTCTGGTTACACAGGTCTAGTTGTGTACGCTGTCTTCTTCGGTTTGGCCTTTGGGATGCTCTCTGCGCTCCTCTTTGAAGTTCTCATGGACCTTGTTGGAGCTCATCGCTTCTCCAGTGCAGTTGGACTTGTCACCATTATCGAGTGTGGACCGGTGCTTCTCGGACCTCCACTTTCAGGTGTGTTGATTTTTATTTCACACTATACACATAAATAAAAACATCTCTATACAATGATGACTGATGGAGTGTGTGTCCTTTCTTTCAGGAGCTCTGGTGGATATTTTTGGAGATTACAAATACATGTACTACGCCTGTGGTGTGTTCATGCTGGCACCCGGGATATTTTTCTTCATCATGCATTACTACAACTACAAGAAGCTGGACGAGGAGCACAGGCAGAGTGCGGCTGTGGAGATGAGGACTTCTGAAGAGGCAGTGCAACTTAAAATGAACCAGGATGATAACACAGTGAATGAAATGGATGGATGAAGCTGCTCACTATTGTTTTATTTTAATAGGTATAGAAATAGGATATTGCACAGGGTTTCTAGACACTATATAGGCTATTATTGATAAACGTTTTACACGTTGAGTGAGTTTGTTGGACTCTTTGGACCTCTACACGTCTGTAGATCCCCATTTTGTTAACAGTTACTTTATGTATGTTATTATTGTTACATTATGTGACGACTGTATCTCTAATAGCCTTTGTTCATAAATCATACAGAACTGCCCCAGTGCATTTATCCTAATGGCTCTTCCTTTTGTTTCTTCAGTGCCTGAATAAAATATAATTTTCCTGAGGGACTTATATAAAATAATGAGAACCCAGAGCTACACCACCACTGTTTATTATCATCTCCCTACCACTAGGTGGCACTGACTGCTGTCATGTGACAACTCAAAGTGCAACATACTGTATCTCCTCCATTAAACTGCAATTAAACAACAGGCTTCCTCACTGCTTTCATAATCTGGGTCATGACCCCCCCCTCACTGGAAGCTGGATATTTTGAATATATAATCAAGGGTGAAGCAATTAAAGAAAATGATAAAATGATGTGTCTGCTGGAAAGGCTGCAGAGTTTCCCTCTAAAAATATCCTCCACAGTCCCCTCACTCTGCCCATAAATTTGAATCTCACTGTTAGAGGGAAAATTATTTATTCTTCAAGTACCAGTCTACAGTAAAACACATTTTTTGGTGTCATGGGGATCTGAAAAAGTTGTTTCTCTGCACCACTGCTTTAGTCATAAAAATTCAGCGTGAAGTTATGGAAATGTTTTAGAATTAACTTTTAAGTAAGAAGCCTTGTGTGTATTTAATAATAGGTTTTGCATTTGCATGTGTAGCTGAAGAATTTCATTTTACCTCAGTGACACAAAAAAGCATTGTGCGTATAACACATTTACTATAGCTGCAGGTTACACCTCTAGATATGCAAGTATTTTAAAATGTGTTGGTGGCTTGTGTATCTTCCTAATGCATTGCTGATATGAGGACTATAAAGAAGCTAAAAATATAAGAGAAATTCTGACTCATCCATCGCACCACAGAGAAAACACCTGACGCAAAAAAAAAAAAGTGTGATGTCTTGCCTCGTCATGCCATCGCACCACAGGTCGAACCGTCTGTTATTACACCCTGCACAACTACACACACATGCAGAGCACAGTACATAGGCGACCTGGTCACGGAAGAAGAAAAAAAAGCACAACGGTACCATTATCACAGCATGTATGCTTAAATGATTCATCCTTATCATGTCCCTGCAAGCTGCATATTGACTTCCTTTTCAGATGGATGAAAATTGCTTATGTGAGTGAATCAATATGTGATTTACAACCGTTGATAACATTATCTGAATATCAGATAAACAGTATAAGTCCCTGTCTTATGGATGGGTGGTCTTCCCTTTGGATTCAGGTTTAATTCAATCAACTACAAACATCAGTGGGTCACAACCGACTGTGTTTTGGTCAATACCGCAATTGCAAAGCTTAGTTGACTTCATCCAGAACCAGTTGGCTGCTTTGATCCACGATGATTAGTGTGATTACTTGATATTACCATTACCAGAAGGGGTATTTTGTGTTCACAGCGAGCTCGAATTTAACATTAGAGCTGTCAAACATTCATTACTGTACATTTAATTGCACAAAATAATAGATATATACTTACAGTTGTATTAAAATGCCATAGGGTGAGAATAGGTGCCCTAGAAGTATTATCCGCCAAATGCACATAAAGTATTACAATGTGCTGATTGCAGGATAATGGACTCTATACGTGCATCAAGTAGATCTAATAATACACATCAGCTGATATATTGCAGGACTCGTGCATTAAGTGTCGTAGAGCTAACTCTGTTTATCTGCCAGTTGTTTTTTTCTGTTTTTTTGAGTGCTTTGCTGACAGCAGGGACGAATTCACATCACACTTACAGAGAGTGACAGCTCAGAATTTTTCCTCTTTTCTGTGACCAAACTTCACTTCAGTTTAGTTAAAGGAAAAACCATCAACCATCAAATGATTCAACCATTATCCTGATATTTGCTTGTAAATTTTCACAAATCTGAAATCAACAAATGGCATCATATTTGAAATACTCCTCATGAGTTACTATTCAAAATCTTAATAAATAAAAAAATAAATACAGCACATATTCCTTCTTGGACTGAGTGATTTCCACGACAGTGTATCTGACATTCAAAGCTGCAAGTTTAAAAGCTGCAGTAAAGTAGTTCACAGGGAAATCATATTTTATTGGTGGAAATTATCCGAACCGTTACAGTATCAGCAGAGTGTAGGGGGAAGCTGGAATACATTAGTTAAATCTGTTTTAAAAATATAGGTCAGTATGGTTATGCAGATGTGACAAATGTATGTCTATCTCAGTGGGATGGATAGGTTAATGAGTGGAGACAACGTGAGAGAGTGAGGACCTCCAATTAGCGGTGGTTCCCATAAGCTCTGTATCATCTCCTCACCGAACAGCTTGAGCATAATCACTGTGATGAACTGTGACTGATGTCAGTAAGTCTGACCTTAATTGGGACCAGGAAGATTGAATCCGGGCGGGTCTGTGTCAAATCCCAGTGATGACTTCAACGCGTGCTGAGATGTGATGTTTTAAGCGTGCTGCAGGTTTTAAGCAGTCGCACCTCAAGTTCTGTTTGAACCCCACAGGATGGGATGTGTTGTGAAGAAAAAGAGTGATACTGTCTGTTTAATTCAACACGTTTGTTAATAATCTCTGCTAATCTTCTTTACCCACAGCAGCAGAACTAATCTGTCTTCACAATGTTTACACTCGGAGGGAGGGCAACGTCATGTGAATACCAGAGACTTAAGAGTTTATTCATCAGCCCTGTGGACGGAGCTATTAATGACACATCGCTGGTCTAAAATAAACAGGGCTAGCCGGGGCAGCTAGCATGGATATAAGGGGCATGTTGACATGTTCAAACAGACACAGGAGCACTTGCTGTGTGAGTGTATCCGAGAAGCCCTCAAGGACTCAATCAGCCCTTCTGGAGACTGGAGACACCATGTCCTCAATGTGTCTTAACTGACTGCCGTCCCTGATGGAGCACAAGATTTACTGAGATCATTTGGTGAAAACAAGGCACAGTGTACCCGACTCGCAAAATCAATATCTTTACAAAAAAGCTATTATAACATGGATCACTGTCACCCTGATCTCTGCGTGAGGCAACAATCATTGTCTGTATTTTACAGATATTTTTGAATATTAGATTTTCTCCAGCACGAGCAGGAAGCATCTAAATGTGAAGGGGGATAAAAACAGAGGGAGTCTGGATTTTACTTCTCCCTCCAAAATCCCGAGAGGGCAGCCTGAATCAGATGGAGTTTGTCTGTTGTACAAAACACTAAGAGGTGATGATACTTAGACTGTAAACCAGTGGTGGATAGTAATGGAGTACATTTACTTGAATACTCGACTTAAGTACATTTTTTCAGTATTTGTACTTTACTTGAGTATTTGTTTTTTTGGAAACTTTTACTTTCACTCCGCTACATTTCAAAGACAAATATTGTACTTTGGACTCCACTACATTCCCAGGAAGTGTGTGGTTACTTACGTTATATACAGTCTATGCTGCCGATGGGTTTCAGGCAGTTTGTCCAGGTAGAGTTACCGTCGCTCATGTGCAAATCGACAGGAAGTGACCGGCAGCGAACCGAACAATAAAGAGGGAAGACAGGAAACAGCACGTTAGCTTAACACCACGTTAGCCTCTCGATGGGAAATTTGAAAACCTAAAAGCAAGACCGAACAGTCAACCAACAAAGTATTATGCACACTCTGCAGGAAGGAGTTTTATTTTCATCGAAGCCCTTTCAGATTAAAATACAACATTAACAGGAAGCAGACGTTAGTCGGGGATTGACTCGGGCAATGAGAACAATACAGCAATGTACTGATATTAGAAAATGTCCTTTTACTTTGTACTTTGGAATAATTAAGTATTTTTAAAGGTAAGTACTTTAGTACTTTAACTTGAGTAACATTTTGACCAATAACTTTATTTGTAGT
>OOFC01030211.1:0-11095 GCA_900323345.1 Pseudochromis fuscus | reverse complement strand
ATCACCTGCATCATCACCTGCAGCATGACCCGCATCATCACCTGCATCATCACTTGCATCATCACCTGCATCATCACCTGCACCATCACTTGCACCATCACTTACAACATCACCTGCAGCATCACTTACAACATCACCTGCATCATCACCTGCATCATCACCTGCAGCATCACCTGCATCATCACTTGCATCATCACCTGCATCATCACCTGCACCATCACTTGCATCATCACTTGCAACATCACCTGCATCATCACCTGCATCATCACCTGCATCATCACCTGCATCATCACCTGCATCATCACTTGCATCATCACCTGCATCATCACCTGCATCATCACCTGCAGCATCACCTACATCATCACCTGCATCATCACCTGCATCATCACCTGCATCATCACCTGCATCATCACCTGCATCATCACCTGCATCATCACCTGCATCATCACCTGCACCATCACTTGCACCATCACCTACAACATCACCTGCATCATCACTTGCATCACCACCTGCAGCATCACCTGCATCATCACCTGCATCATCACCTGCAGCATCACCTGCAGCATCACCTGCATCATCACCTGCATCATCACCTGCATCATCACCTGCATCATCACCTGCATCATCACCTGCATCATCACCTGCATCATCACCTGCATCATCACCTGCATCATCACCTGCATCATCACTTGCATCATCACCTGCATCATCACCTGCAGCATGGCAGCAAGAGTTGAGAGAAAGCACTCAGTCCTAGTTGGGATTATTGTGAGTGTGACTGTGTGTCAGACAGGAGCACGTACCTTGTGGTGGAACGTAGGGAAATATGTGGCGCATGTCTGAAAGGTAAAAATCCCACGAATCCTAAAGTCCATTTAAAAAGTTTTCATAAGGAGGCTAACCTACACCCTGTCTGACACTATTATGCAAATTGGATTTAAGGGTCATGAAGAAGAATTGTGAAGGTGATATCAAAGAAGGCTCCTATGTCCACATGTAACTCTGACTGTTCACATGTTCATGATTGAAATCACTGAGATTTCAGTAAATATGGCTCCTGATGCTGCACATTCAACAAATGACCATTTTCACTTCTTAACAACATATAAGATGTTTTCAAACTGTGACGAGCATGTGTGGGATGTGGGACGGTGAAGTTTGAGGTTTATATTTTTTTAAAAACACTTATCATTGGGAATTTTTTTTCAATAAAATTTGAATTATACTCGACGGGTTGATGAGTAGAAAAATATACTGACTGTCATTTGCATTGACCATTTAGGAAAATCTGAGAAAAATATCACTTGCATCATAATTTGAGACGGGGTGTAGTGATCAGGTTTATTTGTAAAAACTAGATCTATAAGTGTTTGTGATGTCCTAGTAATCCGAGTTGCTTTTTTAATGATTTTTTAACCATGTCCACGGTCACATCTGTAAATATTGTAGCCTGCAATATGAATCACACTATTTGAGGTGGAAGGTTTCAACCAAGTCTCAGAAAGGCACAGGACGTCCAGGTGAGTGTGTTAGCAGCTGTTCAGGTTCAGATTTTGATCCAGCACTTCTTATGTTTAGGTGTCCCCCAAATACACCTTTAGGTTTAACCTTTGGGTCCCAGAGTACTTTAGTGTGGTTTGCAGTCTGAAATAGACTGTGTCTTTGTTGCTTAGTGACAGCAGTTTGATGACACAACATGAATGAACGAGGTGAGCACATCGAGTCACGTGACGCTACAACTGTGCCTTTTCGATTGGTCACCAGGTGTTTCTCCGTGTCCGGACAAAGTATTTCTGTGCTTGAGGCCGTGTCCAACCTTATCTCAGGGAAAACTGGGATGTTACAGGTCTATCCTCAGTGTTGATGGCAAACCAGTTGGTCTGTCTGTTTGTGTGTGCTCTTGAGAGGAACTCACTGCGTCCATCATTGCTGCAGATCCACAGAAAGGTGAAACGCCATTAGTTCCAGTTAGCTCTTCGCCGCTGCCAGGTCCGGGTTTTGAGTGTATATCCCTGCACAACAAGTTCACAGCAATGTTGAAACAGCTGATCCTTGGCGGTGCTTATCAAAACGGGAGCTGGTAATCACAGGAACAACTGCGTGTCCATTTTTAAGCGCAAATGCGTAAATAGTGTGTTTGCTCCATGTGTTGAAAGACAGTACGTGATGCATCTTATTGTGATCCGATCGGCGGCGAATGACTTGCCAGTCACTCCACTCATGTTTGGACTGAGGTACACACCTGTGTCCCTTCAAAATAAAAAAGTCCAGGCTCATGTTCAGACTGATTTATCTGTAAATGATGGATGGCACTGATTTGGAAAAATGACCCTTGATCTTTAGTCACAGTGGATTTAAACGTGTTTGCGTTGTTTGGTGTTTCAGAGCTAAAACCATAAAGAACACAGTGTCGGTGAATCTGGAGCTGACGGCCGAGGAGTGGAAGAAGAAGTATGAGAAGGAAAAAGACAAGAACAGAAGTCTGAACCTCATCATCCAGAAACTGGAGAACGAACTGAAACGTTGGAGGAACGGTAAGATCAATCCCATCAGTCATCACATCCATCATCTACACTTAAATGTCTTCAGGTTCAACACTTTGTTCCAGCTGAGTTGTTTTCTGGACTGAAATAAAAGACACAGAGACAGAGACTGTTTAAAAGTGAACAAAACATCCTCCCAGTGTGAGAGTTAAACCAGCTCGATGGATCCTCCCCCGTCAGGTGAGTCTGTACCAGTGGAGCAGCAGCTGAGCAGCAGGAATAAGAAGAGCAGCAGTGACATCACAGCAGTGACTGACAGCTTGGCCCCGCCCCCTGTCCCTCTGTGTGAGGAGGAGAAGTCACAATATGAGACGCTCATCACTGACCTGTACCAGCAGCTGGACGACAAGGTGAGTCTCACTTGTACCTGAGAACGACTGTGCTAATGTGTTAAAAATGTACTGACTCCTGTTTCAGGACGATGAGATCAACCATCAGAGTCAGACGTTGGAGAAACTGAAGGAGCAGTTGATAGAACAGGACGAGGTGAGTCTGAGGGCACACATTAATCACAGACACACCTGTGCCCACACCTGTGCCCACAACTTCTGGTTGCACCCATCGATCCGCCCATTGATCACTTGCCATTGTCTCTCCCAAAGCTTCTGGCCTCTGGCCGTCAGGACTATGAGCGCCTGCAGGAGGAGTTGTCTCGCCTGCAGAGTGACAGTGACTCAGCCAAAGAGGAGGTAAAGGAGGTGCTGCAGGCGCTGGAGGAGCTCGCAGTCAACTATGACCACAAGAGCCAGGAGGTAGAGAACAAGAGCCGCTGCAACGAGCAGCTGAACGAGGAACTGGCTCTCAAAACGGTGAGTCCACCGACAGGAGGACAGGGGACAGGGGACAGGGGACAGGGGGACAGGTGACTCCAACTGCAGGGGGGGTAAGGGATGGGACAGATCAGTCCACCTGCAGGGGAACAAGGGTGACAGGTGAGTCTACCTGCAGGAGGACCGGGCAGGACCGATGAGTCCTCGTGCAAGCTGAAGGGGACGGCGATTTGAAGAGTCCACGTCTTTAAATAGCTGGGCACGCTCATCTCTGATGACCTCTCCTTGTCCGAAAACATCTCGGCAGTGATCAAGAAGGCCCAGCAGCGAATTCACTTCCTGAGGGTGCTCAGGAGGAACAACCTGGAGGTAAAGTGCTGGAGACCTTCACAGATCCTGCAATGAAAATGTCCTGGCATACTGCATCGCAGTGTGGTATGCTAGCTGCACTGCAGCAGACAGGAAGAGGCTGCAGAGAGTGGTGAACACCTCACAGAGGATCATCAGTTGCCCACTCCCTCCCTGGACTCCATCTAACACTCTCACAGCACAAACAGAGTGAGGAATACACCTCAGGACAGTTCACACTCAGGCCATCACCTGTTTGACCTACTGGCCCTGGGAGGTGGTAGAGGTGCATCAAGTCCAGGACAAACAGACTCTGAAACAGCTCTTATCGCAGAGCCATTACCCCGCTGAACGAAAACATGCACTGGACATATTTATGTCATATTATTTATTTGTGTTAGTGTATCTTAATGCACTGCACTTTATATATTCTAAATGCATACTCAGGTTAATGCATTACTGTTTAATGTTGAATGCTGGCATCAATTGTGTATTCCTTTGTTATGTGATGTGCACTGCACAGGCCAAGCTTTTAAGTTAGTTGCACTGCTGTGCAATGACAATCAAACTCTGATTCTGATTCTGATTGCAAGACGTCAGGACAGTCCTGTGTCTCCAGTTGAGTTGAGACTGTCCATATTAGGACATGTTTTTTACACCTTTTTTATTGCGAGTGTATTGCCTGCAATACATCTGCACGTCTCTTTGAATTACCGTAATTATGTCACGGTTTGTGCAGTCGGAAAAATTCCAGCGGTTCCTGAGAGCTGAGATGTTGCACTTTACAGTGAACAGGGTGTCATTAACATCATTTCACTTGCATCTCTCCCAGAAGCCGACAAATTAGCTGATTTACTACCTACTATGTGTTGTAAGAGTGTAATAACAGTGACGATGAAGCAAGAATAGCAGAAAAACACAAAAATGGATTTTGATTTTAGAGTTTTACTGAACACAAACACTGCAATTGCACAGGAATGTTGGATTTCACATAATAAATTTAAGTTTGGAATCAAAATAAGCATAAAAAGTTCAGGTGGAAGTTTGCAGGCTCAGGTGTTAAAAGGTTAGGACAAACTGTCCTCTGTTCCCAGGTGAGTCTGGAGACCATCCAGAGGGACCTTTCCACTCTGCAGGACGTCAGCTCTCATCACAGGAAGAGGTCGGCTGAGATCCTCGCTCTGCTCCTCAGAGACCTAAGCGACATTGGCAGCGTCCTTGGGACGACTGAGCTCAGAGCGGTAAGACTCTGTTGTCCTCATGTCACTCACCAGACTGTTAACAGTCAGTCCTTCATGTTCACTGCCTCTGCCCTCAGATGACAGAGGGGAGCGGCGTGATGGAGGAGGAGTTCACCACCGCTCGTCTCTACATCAGTAAGATGAAATCTGAAGTCAAGTCTCTGGTGAACCGCAGCAAACAGCTGGAAGTGAACCTGAGCGAGAACACCTGCAGGGTGGAGGCCACCGAGAGGGAGCTGAGCACCTGCCAGCTGCTGGTGTCCCAGGTAAGCACACCTACAGGTAAACACACCTGGAGCCTGCACTATGAAGTGAGGTTAACATAACTGGGGTATCTTCTTCTTTTCTGATCTGACAAAATCTAAGAGGTGATCTGAGGCCTGTACTACAAAGCAGGGAGTGATGTTATGTGTTGTACTAGTGTTCTCACCTTTGGAGTTCCCTTCCAAACCTGCTGAGAGTTTGTCGCCACTTCAGAGTGGGCCTCAAGCCTTTTTCATAGTCCAATTTGGCAGATGTAATGCATCAAAGCAGCTCTGACAGTACTGTACACTAAGCTGTCTCCAGAACTGGATGCTACATCCCTTGCCTTGGTTAGAAGTCTGACCGTGTGAGTCTTCCTCAGTTTTTGGTTGGGAAACACATGGATCTGCCTTCAGTAACACTGTCCACCCAAAAATGAATGTAATCTAAGACAGCAATGATGTATTCACCCAGAGCCTCGCAGCCCCTGAATACATCCCACTCTGTAGAACAGAAGCAGTCCTGAACCTTTGGCACAGCAACCTCCGGCCATGATCTAACAAACCTGGCAATGGCTCCAGATGTTTTACATTTTGGTGTATATTTGGGACAAAGCAGGAGCGATAGATGGTCCGACAGACCCCGGGGGGGATAAGTCTGGATTTTATATGCATCTGCTTCAGTGGTATACACCTGCTGCAGCGTTTTATCTCCTCTGGTTGCACACTTCACATTACAATGAAAACTGTGAAGAACAATCTTGAAGTCAGCATGATCAGTCCCCCTGCTAGGACACTATCTGGATGAGCAACCAGGCAGTTTAGTTTAGCATTAGTGTCTGGTGGAATATATACAGCAGAGATGTAAACAGCTGTAAATTCTCTCAGGAGATAAAACAGTCCTAATTTAAGCAGCATGAATTCCACATCATAACAACATAGTCCCTCCACCGGGTTGTCTAAGGTCCACTGTGACACCAGTCCCAGTTTGTTGCAGATCAACCATGTGTGAAAGAGGAAGTGTGGTGGTTTGAATGGATCAGCCCATAGAGTTCTCTTTATTGTCATAATATGGTGTACAATGAGATTGGAGAGCGTTTCCTTTTCAGTGCAAACAGAAGATGCAAAGAGATATGGTCTTATAAGACAATGCAAATAGCTCTATTTACAAAAATACAATATAATATAAGGGTAAGAGTCAGGGTAAGTATCAAAAATAAGAGAAGTATGTAAGAAAATGTATTACACAGAGTAACAGTCATATATATATTGCACAGGGGTTGGGGTTGTTTCATGTGAGAGTTGAGGGTGGTGATGGATTTCAGAAAGAAACAGTTTTTCAGTCCGTTTGTCCACACTTTGATGCTTCTGTAGCATCTTCAGGAGGGCAACAGCTCAAACAGCTGAGAACCAGGATGTGAACCATCTGATGAAGTTCTGAGCTGTGCTGAGGCACCGGGTGGAGCAGATGTTTGATGCTTGTCCTCCAAAGGCTTGCTCTGTCTCCCTCAGCCCACCTACCAGGTGGAAACCATGCCCACCCACCTGCAGCGTCTCCTCCAGCTCGCTGCAGCAGGAGTCTGACGATGTGGGGAGGGGGTAGTATATGCCATCGGTCATGCTCCATCACTTTCTGTGTTTCATCAATTCTGACACTGAAAGAATCTTAAGGTAAAATGATGAGTGAATCTATCTCATTATAAATGATGTTTCCATGGGAACATCTCCATAAATAAAACATGTTGGATGGATACAGCAGCAGCCTCCAGAAGTCTTTACAGACACTTTAAAAGTCGTTCTGGTTCAAAGACCATCTCACGCTCTGAGCACCGACGCCGTACTCTAAGATCTCTGATTGGTCACTGTGCTGAGCCTCTGTGGTCTGGAACACCAGCTCCTCTGGAGCAGGCTTGGTTTGTAGCATCATGTAGTTACCATGGTGATATGTTGCCATGTGATATTTAAAATGTAAACCACCATCATGGTACTGACAACCTGGAACTTAACCTGAAGTTACCTGACATCACTTCCTGCTTCATAGTACAGACCTCTGCAGGTGAACACCTGAACAACACACACCTGCAGGTAGATCACCTGGGTTGTAGTTTGCTCTCTACACTCGTCCTTGTATGCGATTGGTCATTTGGTGCTGACTCCACATCTTTGATGTGAGTGCGGTTGGAGCAGGTTGTTAAACTAAGGGTAAACAGGCAGTTGATAACCAGTGTGTTGGTCCCACTGTTCACCTGTGTTCATAATACAGGGTCCTGCAGGTAATCACACCTCGTCTGTAACAACCTGCCAGTTTATCTTGTTCATTGTTCATCTCATTGTTGTTGTTGTTTGTGCAGCTCCAGGCGAATCTGGAGTCTGTGACTGCTGACCTGCAGAAGATGGAGGTGAAGAAGAGGCAGCTGGAGGAGAGTCAGGACACTCTGATGGAAGAAGTTGCTAAACTCCACGCTCAAGGTCAGACATCCCCATCGTTACAGAAACACTCTCTGATTGGCAGACAGACACCTGCTGACCAGTCAATATGGAAGACAATAGATCACTTTGCTGCAATCTGGCATGTGTGTTCAGGTCAAATGCATGAGCTGACGGTGATGGACAAAGAGAAGGAACACATGAGTCGACTGAAGGACGCTGTGGAGATGAAGGTACCGGCCCTTTAAATGCTTTAACACTGGACTTTTCCTTTAAATATGTAAAAACATTGGACTATCCCTTTAAATGCTTTAAAATGCCCAACTGTCCATTTAAATGTTTTAAAACACCAGACTGTCCCTTTGTAGTGGCAAAGTTGATTTTCACGAAAGCAATCTTCCTTATCATACTTATATGCCCTTATTTGGAGTTGTTTTCACCTTTGAAGTCCTTGAAAAGAAGGGTTTCTAGTTTTGCATGTAGGTGCAGAGTCCTTTCCAAGTTTTAACACACACACACACACACACACACACACACACACACACACACACACACACACACACAGAAAATATTTCAAAACACCAGACTGTCCCTTTAAATGTTTCAAAGCACCAGACTGTCTCTTTAAATAGTCATAAATGAAGTGCTGCTGAACTGCAGTGCTGAAGGTAAATAAAGTGTTGAAGCAAACCCTAAGGTGCTTTTCTACTACATGGTACCTACTTGACTTGATTATATTCAGGTTTGTGGCGCTTTTCCACTGGCAAAAAGTCCCTGGAACTTGGTACCTGGTATGACTTTATTTAGTACCTCTTCATTCTTTAATACCATCCATTAGACATCCTAATTAGATGCCCAAGCCCCCTCATCTGGCTCTTCTCAAGGTGGAGGAGCAGCGGCTCTAATCCGAGCTCCTCCCGGATGACCGAGCTTCTCACCCTGTCTCTAAGGGAGAGCCTGACCACGCGATGGAGGAAGCTAATTTTAGCCGCTTGTACCCAAAATCTTGTTCTTTCGGTCACTACCCAAAGCTCGTGACTATAGGTGAGGGTTGGAACGCAGATCGACCGGTAAATCGAGAGCTTTGCCTTTCAGCTCAGCTCCCTCTTCACCACAACGGATCAGTGCAGAGTCCACATTACTGCAGACACTGCACCGATCCATCTGTTGATCTCCTGCTCCATCCTTCCCATAAACATCCTGAGGTACTTGAACTCCTCCACTTGGGGCAGGATCTCCTCCCCAATCCAGTCAGGACATGCCACCCTTTTTCGACTGAGAACCATGGCCTCGGATTGGAAGGTGCTGATTCTCATCCCGGCCACTTCACATGCGGCTGTGAACTGATCCAGAAAGAGCTGGAACTCACGGCCTGATGAAGCCAACAGGACCACAACATCTGCAAAAAAGAATAACCCGATCCTGAGGTCACCAAACCGGGCCCCCTCAACACCCTGACTGTGCTTAGAAATTCTGTCCATAAAAGTTATGAACAGAATTGGTGACAGAGGGCAGCCCTGGCCGAGTCCAACCCTTACTGGAAACGAGTTGGACTTACTGACAGCAATGCAGACCAAGCTCTGGCACCAGTCATACAGGGAATGGACAGCCCATATCAGGGTGTCTGATTCCCCATACTCTTGGAGAACACCCCACGGGACTCCCTGAGGGACACGGTCGAATACCTTCTTCAAGTCCACAAAACACATGTAGACTGGTTGGGCAAACTCCCATGCACCCTCAAGGACCCTGCCAAGGGTGTAGAGCTGGTCCACAGTTCCACATCCAGGACGAAAACCACATTGCTCCTCCTGCATCCAAGGTTCGACTACCTGACGGATCCTGCTCTCCAGTACCCCTGAATAGACCTTACCAGGGAGGCTGAGGAGTGTGATCCCCTACCCTTGGAACACATCCTCTGGTCCCCCTTCTTAAAAAGAGGCAACACCACCCTGGTCTGCCAGTTAGGTCAGTTCAGTTCAGTTTTATCTTTATTGTCTCCTTTGAGAGAAATTTGTGTTGGACAAGCAAAAGCTGCACCTTAGCACATAACATGTAACATGCACAACTAGAAAAACAGATGAAACACATGAATAGTAAGTTAAAAATAAGTTAAGAATCTATAAAATAAAATAAAAAAGAAACACACACATACCCCATACATACCCACATACATCCCATTGGATGCAGCATCAGCAACCTCCGTTTGTTGGCTGCACCCACCTGCTCGTTAATGAGCTTAATTGAGAAGGGAATGAAAGCATATTGAAAATGATTGAGTCTCAGCCTCCAGGGCACCAGTTTGACACCCCTGCTATAGTGGAAAACAGTTGTTGAAGGTGACCGACGTGTTTGCTTTGTGTCGTACAGAGAACGTTGGAGGAACAGATGGAGAACCACAGAGAAGTTCATCACAAGCAGCTGAGTCGACTTCGAGATGAGCTGGAACAGAAACAGAGAGACACTGATCAGCTCAAACAGTAAGTGATTGATTATTAGAGGTGATCACTAACTAATAACATATTTTAACTCAGAGGAAATATGTTTAGGAAACAGTCGTACATTGTTGTCTTCAGATTCAAGCGGCTTTATTTGTTTTATTTGACCTTTATTTAACCAGGGAAGTAAATTGTGAACCAATTCTCATTTACAACGACAACCTGACCCAGAGGCATTGATCCTGAAGGCCGATTCAATTTCAGTGCACCAGTCACAAAAACACCAAAACAGGACAATGTTACGATGTTCCTGTGTCAGTGGTAACAGAACCACAGGTCACAGAGCGAGAACAGTTGAACGTATAAATACAGAAAGAAATCACTAATAGATAAGTAACTAAAACAGACTTAGAGTCTTGTTTGTTTGGAACTAAAACATGTTTACTTAGAACGTAAAAGTTGTTGCATTGCAACATAATTGTGTTTAATTAGAAGCTAAACGTATTGATTAGAACATAAACCTGTTGAATTAGATGCCTGCAGCCTTTTGGTGAAGCTCTACTTTGAAAACACACTATTGGCTCATTCACACTGGGACCAACTCGCTTCTCTTCGTTTTGGAAATGGCGCATTCACACTGTAAAAAAAGTACCTGGAACGTGGTACCTGGTACAACTTTTCGTACCTCCTCTCCGGCGGTTCCAAAAAAAGTACCTGGTCAGGTCGGAGCAGGTACTAAAATCTTATTGGTCGGAATAGTCACTGTGTCGTTGTGTCATCACTGCGCTGCACGTAATCTGTCCCGGCAAGCACGCCACTTTTAAATCTTCACCGAACTGTGCAGACGTGTTTAAAATAACAACAAGAAGAGAAATGGCATCAGCTACTAGAAATCCTGCCCCGTGGACTCAGGACGAGGTGCAAACCTTTTAGACATTAGTCGCAGATGAGAACATTCAGTGGGAGCTGGACGGCGCGGTCCGAAATGAAAGGATTTACAAACAACTCTCGGACCAGATGGCTGCACGTGGCTACCGCAGGACTTTGCAGCAGTGCAGGGAGAAATTAAAAAAGTTAAAATGTTGT
>OOFC01030209.1:0-11830 GCA_900323345.1 Pseudochromis fuscus | reverse complement strand
ACCTTGCTGTTGGTAAAAGATAAAACTACGTCACTGACGTTACCTCGGAGAAAAAAATAAAACAGCTGTTCATGTAGCTTTGAACTGTGACAAATGGAGTTGGAAATACATTGTTTTCAATGAAGGCGGCACAAATACCGGTAAGAGCTACCGGTACGTACGGTACCGTATTGTGAATGTACTAGCTTGTTGTGGAGTGAACGGAGTTGTCAGAACGTTGGTTTGTTTTCTATTAATAAAGTTTGACTGACTGACTTATCGGACTGTTTTGTTGACATTCACTTTAGTGCAGCTTCATCTAGATGGATGATAACACAACCCCAGACACTACAGTAGTTTATATTCTATGCACCTTATAATGCGGTGCACCTTATATATGAAAACAGTTTTAAAATAGGCCATTCATTGAAGGTGCACCTTATAATCCGATGCCCCTTATAGTGCGGAAAATACGGTAAAAATTGTGTAAATAAAACATTTCAGAAGTGTTGATAACTACAACTATTGGTATATTTTATCCTCCACACAGCTGCAGAGAGATGAGCAGCAGAAGTAAAGTAGCTTGATGTTTTAACACCACAGTCCTCAGAGGGGTGAGGCTGGGGTGGATGGATGGGTTCATGAAACGTCAGACTCTGCTTTCTTTGAACCATCAAAGATTTTTGACTGTTACTACTATATCTGACTGTTCCCTTAGTACTAGGATTTTGTGAGGGAGAGAAATCATGTCTCCAAGTTCATGAAACAGCTGAATTACACCTAATATAATGCATGCACTAATAAAAGTTTCATCTCTGATTCTGCTGCATATATTTTGACCCCAGGGGACCGAACCAAACCTATTGTCTGACTCCACTTCTTTACACTGAGATTGATTTTCTCTTCTCACTCTCAGAAAACAAAACAAATCAGCATAATTCCCAAGATACTGAATCAGTTTTCCATCATCAGCCTTTTTTTTTACTCTAAATTTAACTGGATTACACAATGGGTGAGTATTTCGATGAGAGTCTCCACCTGGATTTACTACAAGTTTGTCTATTTCATGGCAAAAGGCCTGTTGTGTAAGTCTGAGCAGATCACTCACCGTGCAGTGATGTAATTTTGCTGCCTCCCACAGGCTGACTAATACTATCCAGTGGAGTGAGTAAGTTGAGGACCACATGTGATGCATCCCAGTGAGTGATCGTGTGTGTGTGTGTGTGTGTGTGTGTGTGTTGCTCTGCAGCTCTGGATGGAGACCGAGGAGAGCGACATGAGGAGCTGCCCTCTGTGCCAGCTGATATTCCCCGTCGGTTACCCTGACGACGCCCTCATCAAGCACATCGACTCCCACCTGGAGAACAGCAAGATATGATTGCCATGGCAACCGGCCCGCACACATCTGCGCTCTCCTCTTATAGATTATGTAAGAGACTGGCAGACCTGGCCGAACGAAGAGTCAGACGAGCAGGCCAACGCATTTAGGGTGTTAGCCAGTTAGCCGCGAGTCATAATCTAGAGGTAGGGATGCAAAATGGCGCAGGGGGGTTTGTTTTATTTGGGAAGCACTTAATCCGTCTTGGATTAGCGAGTCTACATGCAGAGTCCTTTACTGATTGCTCTTAGGACAGATCTGCCTGTATAATCACTGGCTCCGGTTGCTGCTGTTTTGTTATGAGTCTTGTTGTGCGGTTTCAGACAGTTTCAGGTGTTGTGTTGTTTTTTTCGCTTCACGGTGTACTTTGATTTTTTTATTTTTTTTTAGCAAAGTAAAGCCGAGGATGAGGTATGAGAGGCGCGCTGGCAGGTTCAGGGGCTCTGCATGCCAAAACAGTTCAGTGTTCATCAGTAAATAATCAGGGAGATCTGAGGCGACTATTTTCACCACTTCGCTTTAAATACTCCTGCTTGGATTTATTTTCTATCTCACACACACACACACACACACACACTGCAGTGCATTTTGCAGAAGGAACCTGTGCGTTCTGGTAGAAGTTTATTGAAATGATCTGACAGTCATATTAAAAAGACACGTGGGAAGATGATTAGTCATGAGGAAAAATCTTCAGTTGCTGAAGTGAGGCGAGAGTGACAGTGAAGGAATCCTGCCTGGTTATCTGTCGATCAGGGTTTGACGCCGGGTTTACTTTCTCTTGTTTCCATGGCAGTTAAGAAACTATCAAACATTCCAGTCTCACATTTCGACAAATAAACTGACAAACCGTGAATCTGAAAGTATGTTTGGTTTTACCCAAACATTGTTTTGATGATGATGATGATGATGATGATGCCCTGCAGGGCGGGGCACCGATGTTGTCTTTCCCCTTCGACTGGAGGAAAAACATTTTAGTCAGAATTTATCTTTATGCTTGCGGCCTGTACAAAAAAAAAAAGTATCTTAGCACTTTAAGTTAGCATAGCCTAGACGACGTATCCGTTTTCAGTCCCCATATATATTTTCCATGTGTAATTTACTATTTATATTGTCTATCTGTAAGGCAAAAAAACAACGAGGATGATATATTTTTGCAGATGTTAATGCACAATATGTCTCATGTTGGTGGCAGATTTCTCCTTATGTGCTTGCACACTGCTATGTATAGGAGGAAGAGGAGGAGGAGGAGGAGGAGGAGACTTTTCTGTACAAAGACTTTAAATTATCAACTGGGATCTCCTCGGTCTTCCTTAAGATCTGACCTTCAGGACAGTTTGATGTCACGACTGCCCAGACCACCCAACAAAAAACCAGACCACAGAACACACACAGCCGGCTGCATGAGATCAAGACGTCTGACCTGCTCTGAGGAGGGGAACCAATCAGCAGGCTTTTCAGTGTACTGTATTTCTATCTCGGAGATCTGATACCAGAACCATCATCTCCAATCAGCAGCAACGTTATCTCTGCAGGGTTTCAGCTACGACGACGCTCTTCTTTTGATACATGGGTTTCATTTATATCACCAGTTAATCTGCTTGTTGGACTCAAACATTTTGGAAAAAAAAGAAAAAGAAACAAAGTTACACTGATGTCAGCTTATCTGATGGTTACAGTTCCATGTGCAGTTTGTAATGTAGGGGATGTCCCCACACACTCACCCATGCATTTAGACTGGTTTTGAAGTTACTGAAGAGATAAAAATGTGGTAGATTAGAGCACGGAGGGCAGTGATTGTGGCGGCAGGAAGGCGGCGGGCATGTATGTCGAGCAGCTCGCTGATTAATTACAAGTCCTGGAGGCTTCGGCCTTCACTGTGACGGTTTAGAGAGAAGATTGTTTTCCACCGGGGGTCAAGGAATCAGATCAAAGGACAACTCTGGTTTATTTCCACTTGGACCTTATTTTAAATTTGGGTTTTTATTGGTTGTGATAACATTGTAGTCACATAAGTCATTGCTAAGATCTGGGAGGTCACGTGAATGAGATGCTAAAGCTAACAAACTAGTCAGGCAGGCTAGTGCTAGCCCCTACTTCCTTCTTTTGTTATTGAAGTTATTGTAGAGGGGAAATGAAGCCCTCCAAGTTCAGGCAAGCTTGACCAGATGTATATGTCCCAATGACTTCACCACCAAAATCCCATAATTGTCTGCCAATTGTGTCAATGTCCAGGTTGTAGTTATGATTGAAATAAGTACATTTTTCTGAAAGGTCAAGCAGATCAGAAGCATCAAAATCCACTGATAAACAATACAGTCGATGGACCACAGAGCATCTAAATGTGGTGGGGCCCACTCCCACTATGAGTCCATAAACGCACCTTACGCACACACAAACATGAGGGAAAAAACACAACCCTAAAAAAGCAGACAGCACCACTACTATAAGAAGTGTCTCATACAATAAAATGTAATATGAATGTTAAACTCACCACTGCTTCTTAACTACTGTCAAACAATAGCATCCTTTGGTTATTACTGAGTGAAGTCTGTCAATCTCCATATCTCTATTTTTTAAAATATTATTAAACCCTCTAACACTGAGCGTATCATCAGCGATACAGAGTGACTAGCATAAACCAATTTACCGTAATTCCTTGGCAATTTGCGCTGGCGACATTATTCCAGCCGATTCTGAAAGCCGACAAGTGGAATGTTTCTTATATATTACATACATTATGGTAGTCATGCCGTGACGTGCAGCGTTCCGTTCATATTACCTACATTACGGTAATGTACGGAAGCTCCTCTGTCGGCTTTCAGAATCAGCTGGAATCAAGTGGCCGATGAATTACGATAATTAGATTGACACATGTCACTTCCTGTCAGCAGCTAAATGTTCAGGATAAAAGGGTTTCATGCTTTCTGATTGGTTTGTGGATGTGACTCAACGCAGCAGGACTATGTGATTTATTTACCTGTTGTTTTTACTTTTTTTACTTTCCATATTTTTTACTTTTTTGGTCGGGCCCCGCCCCCTACCAGCTCCACGGTCCATGATACAGTCAGTTTAATAAACTTAGGGCCATATTAAACATGCATGGTACGTTGTGTTCTCACTTACTGGTAGTAACCGTGGAGACGCTCTCACATCCAACTCTGCAGTAAAACAACAATTCCTCCTCATTAATGAGACTCTGAAAACAGTACAACATTTGTAACTTCCTGCTTCTTTTTGATTAGATTTGTTCATTTAGATACTTGGATTGTTGAGTGAGAAGCACAAGGAGACTAATCCAAGGTTTAATCCTACTAAGATGACATCATAAGTGAGAAGACAGTGGTCAGTGGCACAAACATCATCATCAAATAGAAACATTTTAAATCAGTAGACCTCCCATCAACTGACGCCCGTTGTTATCGTGTGGTTTAAATCAATGACCTATTAGACAGAGTTCATTAAAAGACAACCCAGTGACTGATGATCCTTTTCTTCTTTGGAGCAGGGTGTGGTAGGAGGTGAGAAAAGCACAACTCACCACCTCTGCTAAGCAGCTTCCTGGGGGAAACCCTGAAAACTGCTCAGAACTTCACAAGAAAAAGGTGAATTTCAAAGAAGTCTCAAGAAGATAAACACAAGTGTGTGTAAGAGGACTTCAGCTGTAACCACGGTGTGTAGCAGACACTCAGGCTGATAGTTTGATGATTACAGGGTTATTCTAAAAGTGACAAAACCAAAGTGAAATAAACCAGAATCGTCCTTTAAATAAATAAAACTGCATCCTGGGGTTTACAATAATAACCTCATGGCAGTACTTGGTCAAATCGAAGAGGGCTTTCATGACTCCCGACTACTCTATACTGTATGTACAGTATGTTCCTATATCACTATGTGTAAAAAAATATATTTAAAGCTGTGTACAGACAGATATTTTGCAAGTGTGTCAGGCTAATGCAACATGTACTCTACTATTCAACAACTTCAAATTGGAGTGTCTGTAAATCAATATATGTATAATCCTAGCCAACACAAGACTGAATATGAATTATATACAAGTACTACCCAGCACCTTTCCTCTTTTACTCACTACGTAGTGAACGTCCTGTAGTCGGATCATATCCAACAGTCTGCAGAGAAATGTTCCTCTGAAGGTTTTAGTCATTTTAGTTGTGATGGATTTTCCCAATGATACAAAAGCAGCAGTTTGATGATGATGATGTAACGTTGCATCATGAAATTAAAAACCACATGTAGTGTATTTGAGGACTTTGTTTAATACACAGCAAATGATTTGATGTGAATTTTTCTCTCGATTAACCAAAGAGAAACAAAGTATTTCCTGTATGTTGAGGACGGGGCGAGCCACTTCTTTTTGTTCATGTGTGGGAAGATGCTGCATTGTGGTTACTGGTGTTGGCTTATTCACAACCCCAACCTGTTGGCCGGCAATGCAGAACGATCACACCCTGTATGAGCTCACAGTGTGATGCACACGGATGTTTACGCAGCAACACATCCGCACACACACACACACACACACACACACACACACGCACGCACACTCCATCCAGTATTATTCAAGCTTTTGTGTTCACGGTGTCCGAATCTGAAATCACCTCATCTGCTCTTTCTTATTTTCCTAACAGCAAACTGACTCTTTGGTTTACTCAGGAGATGAACACAGCAGTGGAAAGATCCAAGCTGCCAGCGTTTGATTCAAAGATTTAATATTTCTTTGTCGTGAAATTTCAAAAAGTTTCTTCTCTCAGATTTACTCAGGAGACAAACGGCTCGGTCCAACAAAGAGTTCATCACTTCTTGCATCGCTCCGCTCTCCTCTGAGTGTGAGTCAGGTTGTTGTGCTGGGTAAACGCACACACACGGAGACCTCAGCAGCTAACGAACTCTCCGCAACACTAATGAGAAGTAATGTGTGTGTGTGTTAGAGTAATGTGTGGTGCAACAACACCGCCGGCGTTCAAGGACTTTGTGAGTGCGATCAACAAAAGAAAAAAAAAACCAAACATCCACAGAAGGAATATAAAAAGTCACGTTTTTCTTTCTCTTTCTTTCTTTCTCTCTGTCTGTAAATATTCAAATAAATAAACTGGAACTTGCACTGAACAGATCTCGCTTCTTTATGCTCTGATGTCACTTCCTTTTGGCTGCATTTAATTTGACATCCTCTTCTACCAGCTTGAGATAAACATGAAACCTGAAACTACTGCAGATACACAGCTTGTTTAAACTATTTTAAAAGAGATATTTTCACATCGAGAAGAGTTTCCTTCATTTCCTGTTCATTTTTTAAAAAATATAAATTACTCCAATTATAATAAAGTAACAATTAAAACAAAAAGACACCTATATGCTGCATTAAACTTGTATTTCTGTAACAATAAATGTAGAAATTACTCCTAAAAAAATGCTGGCCTGTTTTTTATTGACCCAAAACTGGGGCAGTGTTGGAGTAACTACATGCTCGGTTAATTAAACTCAGTGAGATTGATGTGAAAACAACAAACTGGTAGAGATGTGAAAAATATTGAATAAAAAAACTAATTTTTTAGTGTGTATATATATTTAAATGATAAGATGCTTTAAAAATAAATAGTATAGATGTGATTTCCTGCAAGAAAAATAACAATAATTCAACTGCTCTGTGGTCCCAGCTCAGTTTTAGCATGACCTGGTGATGCTGTGGTATTAAAAACATCTCATAGTAGACATTTAAATTAAGTTCAATATGTCCTCCACACACACACACACACACACACGGGAGCTGTGACCGACACGTGTTTGTTGTTGTGGCTGCAGGAGGCTTGAAGAGCAGTAATTATGTCGTTAGTTTCAGTCGGAGCAGAAGCTGCAGTGAAAACACGCTCGTCACCCTTCAGTGCGTCTTTGTGCAGAAAATACTCTGCACATATCCACTCACTTCAACAAACCGGAAGATGCTTCGAATTTAATCTGCTAATAAATAAACTCCTCACGTTTCATCTGAGTCGTTTCATATCGTGTTAAAATCCATTTCCTGATGTTGTCTTGTGTGCAGGTTTCTGTGGCAGGAACTTACCTTATCAAAGATCAACTGAGCATCCACCTGATCCTACAGCTTAGACTCATTTGTAGAGAGATTACTGATGTTTTACCATCCATGTGTATTCTGTACTCAAAGCATGTCAGACAAGTATATTTCAAAATAGATCAAGCAGTTTAGTGGAGGTGCTTCTGACGTACAAAGCGAAGATGCTTTTAAGATAGCGAGAGGTCCTGTGTGAAGTTGAGGCCGTTGTGTTTACCTCAGATCGTGGCCTCCATCCTTCAGCCACCGACCTTCTTAACACCAGGTTTGTTTCCTATGTCTTCAGCGCTGCGCCGCTAACCTCAGTACTTAAGACTACCTCAGGAAAAAGAAAAACGCACCCACCCATCCGGGCCACAAAACCACAAACCCTGGTAAACTCAGAGTCAGGCAGCAGCAGCAGCAGCCTGCAGTGAGAAGTAACAGAGAAAAACCACACGGAGTCAGTCAATAAGTGATGAAAAGCAACACTTTCTGCTCACTGATCAAAAACAACAACTCCTCTGTACTGACACACAAAAGCTGAATACAGACACACACACACACACACACACACAGTTCTTAGAAGACAGTCTTGTCATTTCCAGTAATCCTTCTTCACTGTTGTTTCTGGCAAACAGGTTCAATAAAATCAGATTAATGTGCATCGTGAAGAACTAGATGATGTCAACACAACAAAAATACTCAAGCTTGTATTTACCTTGTTTTTATTAGTTTACATTAAAAACTAAAATGATGATAAAAATCTAATTTCATGTTATTTTTTGGACGATCACACGGAGGTCATGCAAATATAAATAAGCTGCTTCAGGAGTCACGACATGTTGTGCGATGAATCATGTCGACTCTTTATCTCTGATCAGAAACTATTTTTTAACTGGAACATGACCTGAGTTTAAAATGTGGAGAAAGCATCAGGGAAGCAGCAGCAGCACTTATCAGGCTTGTTCGAGGCAAAATGAAACAATGTCCTGAATTTTTTAATACAAAGCAAAAAAGTAATAACTGGTGGATAATGTAACAAAGTGCTGAGGCTGAAGTGTAATAAAAGAAATGTAACAACACCCAAAATGTAAGAAGTTGTTACATTTTGGGCAAAGTTGTTACTTTTTGTGACATTACTCACCAGTTGTTACATTTTGGATTTGATTATATATTTTGTTATAACAATTCGGGTCATTGTTACATATTCGCTGGATTTTTACAGCAACACACAATAAAAATGTGGAACAAAAACTCACACGAGCCAACATTTGTAAGATGAATAAAAACTGTGAAGCAGCTGGGACTTGACTCATGTACCAGTTGAATCTGCTGAGTTCCCCTTGGTTTCTATTTTTGCATATTCACAAACAGAAAAGTCCAAACAGTATTCTAGGAAACGCAGTACTTTTACACACTCCATTTATGTCCATTATACAGCATGATGACTGTGTCCTTTTGGTTTTATTTTTAAATACTGTACTCGTGGTATTTTTTTTTGTTATGCTTCACTGATCTGGACAGGACATGAGAATCATTCAGAGATGACTCAACAGTAAATCATCAGTACAGGAGCTGTGTGTTTTCCATGCTGTGCTGTCTCCATGTGGGAAGTGTCTCTCCAGCCCACTAGATGGCCACATAAACCACATAAACCACAGGACTCCACCTCAGTCCTCCTCCTCAGTCAGCTCATCTTCACCTGCTGGATGGAGAACACAAAGCAGTGCTGCTCGTTTCTGAGAAAGTCCTCCAAGACAGGAGGACAGGTGCATTCAGTTAGTGGACATGTGACGGACTTCAGAGGTCATCTAGGAGGGAATCTGATCAAGTATCAATACTTTCCAGAAAAATAGTTCCAGTTCAAAAATTCCAGTCGTCAAAATCCAAGACTTTTGCAACATTTTTCCTAAAAGTAATGAGTAATAACGTCCTTGTTGTTCAGAAGATGTTTCACCTCTAAAGAAACACCAACAGTATCCTCACTTTGCAGAGTTTTAGATGCTCATAATTAGCAGTATTGACACCATGCATCATTGTCCAAATAATCCATACTTCTCGAGATTATTTTCTGAAGTCACAACAGTTTCAAGTCCAGATATGTCCACACTGTCCAGAAATGTACCTCATTAAAAAATAATGTCCCAAGTGTCAAAACCAGAGATGTTTCAGTCCAACAACAATCTTCATCTTCATACTATCAAGACCAGAAGTGTCCCTGCTTTTGAAAAACTTGTCCTCAGTGTCCAAACTTCTTACTTTGCAGAAGTTTCCAGCAATCGTTTCCTCACTGTTCAGAAGATGCTCTGAGTGTTGTCTAGTGGTCACCCAATCACCGTGGGGCAGTTGTTACCGGGCCGCACAGAAAGTATAAATAAAAACATAACTTCCGTTGCATTGATTATTAGAGTCTGAAAGACATTTTATTTTGAAAGGAATGACCGGATTCTCTTCAACTTAACTTTTGCCTCTTGACACGTCACTACGCTCGTCTCGGTCACGTGATAAAACTATCACATATCATGTATACATTAGCTAAAAAATGCGCCCGCAAGCTAGCGAAAATGACTAAAATACAAACGTCTTTGGAGAGCTTCTTTGCAAAGGGTAAGAGGACAACTTTTTATGCCGGTGTTATATTATTTTCGCTGTATTTATCTGTCACACCTTGAAGGCCGGTCCGTGAAAACAATACCAACATTAAACCGGTCCGTGGTGCTAAAAAGGTTGGAGACTGCTGGTCTAAAATACAATCATCTTCCAGGAGAAACATATGGAGCTGTTGCTGTTTTTCTAGTTTGAGGTCACAACATGAAAATAAGGTAATAATATCTCAGTAGCATTGAATACAGCAGCAGCTGCTTCAGAGAAACTCCAAAACGAACAAATACACATAAATCTCATGTCTGTTTATATGTAAAGATTGATTATTTTCTACATAGTCTGTGAGCTGCTGTATCACTCCTCAGAGGGCAGGAGGTTAAAGAGTCCACAGTGGGGACGACTGAAGTCTGTGATGATCCTGGTGTCAGTCACTGATCAATGAAGTGAGGTTCCTGTGATGTGTTCTGTTACACTGCAGCATCCTCTCAATGACGGGGGACAGCAGAGGGGGACGATCAGTGTCTTTATTTGTCACAGAAGTGGTGGTCTGGTCTGTTGTTAGCGACTCCACAGGTATAATGTTGATGGAAAGAGGGGAGTGCACCAGATGATCTGTCCTGAGATCTGCAGGACCACTTCAGCCACCCTGTGAGTCCATAGTTGGATCCAGGTTGTGGCAGAAAGGGGAAGTTAAGAGACACTAAATATATGAATATAAGAATGAGTAACAAATATTTAAATTTCAGGATGCAATCCAAACTGAAAAATATCCCGAAATCTCGGGACATCTTAGAATGGGTGAGTTGTGAGATTTGCAACTTTGTTACATCTTAATATAATTTGTGTAAAGTCTACAGACACATGCAGGGAGCCTGGAAACATTAAAACCCCTGGTTAGAGAGGGAGATACGTTTATGGAGGCCTGATATTAATCACATGTGTATGGACGAGGCCTTGGCAGAGGAGAGTGTTTTCTAGTTTTTGTATTGAAGATTATTTGACCCATAAAACAAGGATGAAAACATCACAACTTCACTTTAGGACATCTCAGGAGTTCAATGTGCCACACAGTCTTCAATATGTTATTATTGATCTAACCAATAACTTAATCTGTGTGATGTTTGTTCAAAGAAATATGCAGATATATTTGTAAGTCAACTCACAACCTCACACAACATCTCCAGCTTCAAATGTGAAATGTATTTTCATACTTTGTGGCCATAACAAAAATGTCTCAGTGGAAAGAGACACTGAGTGAAAAGTTAAGCATTGATTGTTGTGACATTTTCCTCTCTGTGCCTGAGCTGCATCCAGTGATACAGCTGATCAGACACGGATTCACCACCTGCTGTTCAAGTAGGAATCAGTGCTGCTGTCCCACACGCCCCACTGACAACATGTTCATTATGTCGGCTGGCACAGAGCCCAGGACACAGATCGAAACCCTCGGTGCTGTCGCTGGGTCGGTAAACACGCAAGCCAAGAAATGCCCACAGTCCGATGACACACACGCTGCATATTTTTATTTATATATAAACACATCCACACACACACACGAGGACAAAGACACATCCACACAGTCAGACATCCGAGCATCTGCACACATGAAGCCATCCCAGCACACACTCCAGCACACAATCTGCATGAGGTGGAGGCAGTGTTGGCGTGAAGCGTTGAACTGCGTTTGAACCGCTGACCTCTGTAACTCACCCATATTGACGGCAGCCAGCACGCTCGCTCACAACGCAGCGCTTCAGCTAGCAGAGCCTGGCCCCAGGGACTGGAGGCGTCAATGGGGGGGA
>OOFC01030200.1:0-12498 GCA_900323345.1 Pseudochromis fuscus | reverse complement strand
TACATGCTGCTCAGTGATGACGCAACGACGCAGTGACGATTCCGACCAATAAGATTTTAGTACCTGCTCCGACCTGACCAGGTACTTTTTTGGAACCGCAGGAGAGGAGGTACGAAAAGTTGTACCAGGTACCAAGTTCCAGGTACTTTTTTGCCTGTGTAAATGTGCCAAAGCCGAAGCAAAGCGAAGCGAGTAGGTACCAGTGTAAATGCACCAAAAGTTGACTCAGCACTGGTGTAGTCATTAAACTGAGCAAAGAGAAGTTTGACTTTAGTAAAGGAAAGCACAACCAATCACATTTCAATACTCTTCAGTTCAGAAAGAAGCCACTTAGTTAAAACTTGTGGGATTTAACAGCACAGTCAGAGGGAGACAAAGTGAAAGAGGCAAGTATATTAAAAGGGGAAAGTTCATACCCTCCCTTTTTTCCCTTCTATTCATTTATTCTGTCCTGGCACTTTAAACGCTGGTTCACACTTTTCATAACAAATATGGCCTCACTGTGAGTCTGCCACTCTATTCAATCACAACTGTCACCACTTCCCTTGTTTCTGTCCTTCAAGCACACTCTCCCATTTACTCTGAAAGTTTCTGTAGCGTTTCTCCCTTTTTAAAATAATTCTTTTTCTGACTTCATCTTTATGAATTTGGCCTGTGTCTATGACTCTCCATTTATTCATGTCTGTCACCACTTGCCACTGTCCTCTATTCACTCTGTACTTCATTTCTACCAATCTCTCAATTCATCCTCTGCCTCGACCTTGTAATTCTCTCCTAACCTTTCTACGCTGTAAAAAAAAACTTCTATTATAATCTTATTCTGTGCTTTGTTAAGCCATGAGTCAGTTTTTAAAAATGCTTTTAATACATTAACAAAATGCCTGTATGCTCAAACAGAGGTACAGGACGAGTACATCTTATCTTTTGCGATCTTATCTTAAATTGCTGATCCTCACAGAGGCTCTCTGCACTTCTGTGCTGAGCAGTTGCAGTAATTTCTTCAAGGCCGAGTCTTGGAAATCGACAGGGTGAAGCATCCAACTACTCTACTGCTCCCTGAACTGTTAGCGCTGTGGTGCCGTGTGTGTGTGTGTGTGTGTGTGTGTGTGTGTGTGTGTGTGTGTGTGTGTGTGTGTGTGTGTGATGCAACCCATACGGTTCTCAACTCATCAATGGATAAAAGGCTCTATCTGTCTCCATCTGTTGTCACACACACACACACACACACACACACAGAGGAACAGTCGAGGTATTTGTGAGCAGCAGAGCATGGTGAAGGCAACAGTCTCAAGGCCTTCAGAGGTTAATGCTCCTCTCTGTCTGTCTCCTGCCATGTGTTCAAGTATTTTATACAGAGTCACCATGAATGTAAATAAACGTCATCAAAGACGGTGTGTTCTGAAGATACCAGCAAAAATAAAATTACATAAATGAATTAATAATGCAGCATTTTGACTATGAAAATTACAATTACTGTAAAAGTGCAATGACTTCGAACACCTGCTGTAGCTTGGCTGGTGTACAGGTTGGTGTGTAAGCTGCTTTGCTTTTAGTGAGGAGCAGAATCCATTCAAATCAATCCCTGGTGCAGTGAGGCTGATGAGAGACACTGGGGCAGACGATGCTGGTCCACATGTCACTGGTGAAGCTGAAGGCTGAAATGTCTGGCGACAGACTTTTAATGTGCTTTTTCAGTCCAACTGTCACTGACCTGTTAGATACAGACGCAGTAACTTCATTTAACTTTGTCTAAACAACATCCTGAATCAGACTGGGCCTAGTGCGTGTGTGTATGTGAGTGTGCATACCTACGACATGCATTATTTATTACTTGCATGTGTGTATGTGAGTGTGATTCTGGCCACCATGCGGCTCATGTTACCAGGGTAAAATCTCTGTGTCTGTCTCTGTGTCTGTCTGTCTGTCCGTCAATCTCTGGGAGAGCTTCACCCCAGAGGTTGCGTCCATGCCTGTGTGTATGTGTGTGATAGCTGTCCCCTGGAGAGTGTGTCTCAGTGAACGTCTGAGACCGTGACCTTGAGGAGACGAGGGAAAAGGAAAACAGATAAAGAGAGAGAAACACACAGGGGGGCACTGAAGGTGACAGAGGACAAAACAGATAAGTGAAGGAGAGGGAGGGAAGCAAAATGAGAAGGAGGAAGAGGGAGAGACAGCTGCAGTACCCTCGCTACACAGCCAACATCTAAACTCCTAAATAACAATTAACAGATTCGGCTTTATTGTCCTAATTCATCAAGAATGTGATTAAGCATGTTCTTCACAATGACAGATTTTTTATGGAGGATAATTCTTCACTTGAAGGAAGAGCATAAATTCAAGAGCATTTTTCTTCTCAACATCCTCACATCCATCCTGCCAGAAGATGAAGACTGTCCTTAAATATTAGTTGAGGCTAAAAGAACAACTGAGAAACTAAAAGCAAATTTGCTTTACTCACTATATGTTAAAAAAACATCATAATGAGGCTCTCATGTTTGTGGCTCGGTGTTAGCAAGACAGAAGGAGGAGAGGAAAAGAGGAGGGGAAAAAAAAGGAAAAGCACAGAGCAGGGTTATCCTCACCACTGCCAAATGTGTTAATGAGTGGGCCTACTGGTCAGCTCACACACACACACACACACACACACACACACACACACACACACACGTCTGGACCTGCAGTGTGCCAGACCGGATGGTACTATAAGTGTGCCTGCCAACTGCTAACAGCTCTCCCAGAGTGGCCCTCACTCAGACACACACAGATGCATAGTGCTACACACACATTCACAACCCTACCACACCAACACACACATACACAAGCTTCAGATGCACACACCTCAAATTTCTGCCGTAGCTCCTCGTTGCCCTCCTCCCCCTCTGGAGCGACGGGAACGTTGAAGTACTCGCCTTCTTCCTGGGAGAGCAGCTTGAACCTGAAGGGGGAGAATATTTCCAGTCAAATCAATTCCCAATTAGTTTATACCATTACGGTGTTTAAATGCTGCCATTAGCCGAAGCTGCTGACAGTTAGTGCGCCAATTTAAAGTCCTAAAGAATAATCAGGTGATTATTTAGTAATTCACTCTGCTTCACGGTGATCTAGTGAAGCCTGATGGAGACGGGTCCACAACACAGCTATCATCCCACACAATCAATACAGTTTCATTTTTCATATTGGCGCTCATTTGCTCAGTGTTACTACCGTATTTATAGCAAACAACTTATTTCAGTTTAGATTTTCTACTGTACACAACACTGACACGTCATCAACTTGTCTTTTTGCACATTCACCAGACATGTAGCAACATTTCTCTGGATGATGAAGTTCACCAGCTACTGTTTATCGAGTGAAGAGTGGTGACAGTGAACAGCAATTCAGCCAATGCTTTGAAAGATGCTGTAACACTCTGTAGAGCTGAGAGGAGTTGCTGTAATTTGATTCATTGTTAATGGGAAAATGCAGATTAAAGTCAGAAGCCTTTGCAGATATGAACTAATGAGCAGACGTGCATGTGACGTTTTATTCAGCTAACAATTAAATCCACATGTCAGGAAAGTAAGAACATTACTCCAGAACATATAGATGTAAAAAAAATAAATAAATAAAATAAAAATCTGTTGTTACACTGGTGCCAGTCTCACTCTGTGCTTTGGAGCTGCACGACGATGGAGTCGACAAGAACCTACACTTGCACAGGTCTCTCTGAATATCAAGTTTTTAATGGCATCTCTCCACCTCTACCATTCCACCTCAAATGCTGGCATCTCATTAAAAACCCTGACAGGGCAGCGTCAGCAAAATGAGAGGAAGATAGAGAGATATAGAGGCCGGGCTACAGAGACAGGGAAGGGAGGAGGGTGGTGGAGAGATAAAGAAGCAGAGATAAAGAGACAGGGTAGACTTGCTCTGGCACTGACTATAACCAGAATAAAAAAAAAAACAGAAAAAAGAAAAAGACAAGCTCCAACTAAAGTATTTCTCCTACAGTGCAGTAATGAACAAGGTCACCTTCACTCTCCCTCCCTCCTCCACCAGCGCTGTTTCTCTGCCTCACATCTCTCCAGCCCCTCCTCCTTTATTCATCCCTCCATCCCTCCTTTCATCTCACCATCCGTCCACCCCTTGTTTCTGGAGCTCTGAGATGCCGAAGGACAGTGAACCCATGAAGTCATTGCGGCTGGTCAAGTCCCAGTCCCACACCTCCACTGAGAGACGGCGGTCCTTATCGTACTCCTTCAGGTGGCTGAGGAGGAAAACAAGGACGATCAACAGTTGGATGATGGTTCAAAGTGATACTTTTCTTTTTTTTCTTATTGTCACTGTTTTCCATCAGAAGTGTTTGGACTTTTAAAGACACATGGGAGCAGTTTTGGATTCATCCTTTTCAATTTTGTTACAATGTGTGTGTGTCGAGCATCGTTCCTTTTGTATTCACGTGCATGAACACAATGACTAAATTACTAGCTATGCAGAAGGTTTTCCATCTATCATGTGCCATCCATAAATTCAGGGTGCACTTTATTAACACTCTTCTGTCGTCTCTTATTTGTTGAATAGATGCAAAAACTGCCTTTCAGATTGAACATCTGCACTGAGATCCCTGAAATTGCTCATTTCAGTCTCTCTCCATGCAAACGGTGATGTGGCTTATTAAGAATGTTTTAGAGCCGACTGAGCAAACAACCCCAAAAGCAAGTTTTTTTTTTACAAATATGAGGAGCCAGATGTTTTTATCTGAGCGCCAGCGGTTACACAAGACGACCATAATGTGATGGTCTCGAGACACTGCACAAGGTGATTGAGAGGAGATGAAAGAGAGGGGAAAAAAAGGGCTAAAAGGAAAGTGAAGAGAGGAAAAGGGAAAAGACAAACAGATACATTAAATAAGAAACCAGCAAAGTTGCTGTGATAATGCCTTACAATTTAAAGGTCTCATTCCAGGTGGGGTTCAGGCAGCACTTTATAGTCTTGGTCTTCTGTTTACTCTCGCTGCGGGGATCTGGGATCAGTTTAAGCTTCACATAGGGGTCTGACAGACCATTGGGGTCCATAGGAACTAGATTCCTGCCCTCTTTGACTGAAATGAGAAAAAAAAGGAGGGAAAGGCAGAGCAGAAGAGAGGGGAGAGGTGAAAGAAGGAAGGATCAATAATAAGTAGCATTTTCACTCATTCATTCATTAAAAATTTCAGTTAGGATAAATGAAAAGCATAACTTTATAAATCTATAATATTTTACTGGAATCAGAGACAAACATATAAACAAAGCAGAGGAACAAACAGATACACAGATTTAATATTACAGTATTTTTGCATCAAAAGTGGGCTAAATTATAGTGAAAAAAGTAAAAAGGGGCAAATTTTACTAATATGAAGTACACATTACTTACTGTGTAAATATTTTTCTAGACACAATCAGTCAAAAGTTTTTCCAGCATCAACAACAACAACCATGTACAGACAAAGGCTGCACTCATCTTCTTTCACATGTTTAACACACATTTCATACTTAAGGTCAACATGATTAAAAATGATGCATTCAAATAAAAAATGTAAATTGTGTTCAGTCAGCTACAGTATTTTCACACTTTGCTTTCCTTGGGGAAACTGATGATGAGTTGTTTTCTTTAAAACTGACACATTAAGTATCATTGTTAACAAAATCATGACGCCATGACAGGAAACAGCAGGTGTGGTAAAATACAATACACTATATTACTGTACCCATGACTTAAATTTGTGTCGCTCATTACTGTGCCATTAAGGGCAAATTAAGATTTTAAAATTTGATTCAAAACCTATAACTTGTGTTTTACAGTTAGTTTATGCCCACATTTAGTAGGTTGGCAGGTGTTGCTTTAAGCCTTGTGTGTCTTATGTGTGTGACCTGAATTTGGAGAGAGCTTCCTGGCAGTAATCTATTTACCAGCAAAACTTCCCCCTGAAACCAACAAATTAAATTAGGCACAGTGAACTCGAGACATGCATTTAAGCGCATCAGAACCCCTCGTTGTATTGGGGGTTACAGCCTTGGGGTTGCCAGATCTGTCTTTAATGACCATGTAGACAGATGAAGGTTGCCAGTTTCAACACTAATCCTTCTTTTGTGGCTGTCTGTTATTGGGCTGTAATTGTATTCCAGGGGTGTAAAATCCCCTGCGATCGAAGTGTGCATCAAATTGTGTGTGTGTGTGTTAGTGTGAGTGTCTGTGTGCGCACAAATATTGTTGTTGGTCAAGCTGTGAGGTCACATCCAATTACAAGAAGCAGGCCTGCTGCTGCGTGTTAGGCAGCCGGGCACATACAACACACAAAAACACGTGATGCACACAAGTACTCGACTGATGAAACGCAATAAATTGTGTGTTGTGGGAAATGACAGATAAAAAAAAAATGGCAGAAAGAAGCTATGATAAGCTGAGGTTTGATGTGCAGTATTGCTTATATAGTGTGTCAGGGCAGACTGGTACATTATGTAAAAAACAATTTGCGAAGAGAGCAGATGAAACGTTCCTGTTCCCAATCTTACAGTCAGAAGAAAGCAGCGCAGGAGGAGACAGCGTCTGAGCAGCAGGCTGATTAATGTGCCACTTCTCTGTATAGGAGTAACTCCCTGCTTCACATTAGTGCCACTGGTTCTGACTCAGGAGCATTTCAAATCTGATCTGATGCTGTAGTCTGACCAAAGATGGTGACAATTTAATTTACAAACGTAAAGAAATGTTTATATTTCAGTCCCCTGCTAAGTCCCTTTTTTTCCACTGTTGCAAAGCCACGTACCACTTACAGGTCTGAGTCTGAGTCTGCCTGATGAATATTCAGTACAGTATTGCTACAGGTTTTGGGTTCTTGTGTCAATATGTCTAATGAACAATCTTGGAAATCATCAGGAGTATCACAGTCATGGCTGGGAAAGAAAATATGGCCAAGATGGAAACTGTGGAGCACACATTGCTGCTTGTTTCAGCCGATGTTGATGAGGGCTGTCTCCTACTGAAGCTAGAAAACACTCAATGAGAATAATCTATGTGTTTTTCTGTTTTTGATCTTCTGTGTCCACAAGATCAGACGCTGAGACTGTGGCCAGAGGTCACTGGGTCATATCGGGATCATAACACACACACATCCAAGGACGTACATGCTGATTAACAGACATTACCACCGTCCTCTTTGCTTTGTATTCAATGTTTGTCATGCAACTGTATGCTGATGTTTGCCGAGGTTTTTTTGGGTATCCTTAATCTAGCGCACCCCTAGGAGCTTAATTCTGGAGATTGCGGCTCCTGTTGTAGCGTGGCCACTCCTCCTTAAGTAGGGGGAAGTTAATTTTCGTTTTCTCTGCAAAATAACAATAAAGTATATCTGAATATGAAACTGAAATGACATCTGATCTCCACCAAACTGACTCGGATTGTAGACATTATCGTATTGCGTGTGTGTAGATTTTCAACAAAATCCATTGAGATGTGACAAAGTTCTGGATTTTAAAAACAATATTTACGATTAACAGACAGTTTTTTTTTGTTTTTTTTTATATTTTGGGTTATTTTCAAACATCCCTTGATTTCGCTAAAATATAATCAATTCACGATAAGAAAATAATTCATCAAGATCTGCCCATAAGTTTTTCCATAATGTTGCAAACAGACAGCAACACAGGCAAAAACACAAACTCCTTGGGGGAGGTAAAAAAAAAAAAAAAAGAAACACAGCTCTGATAAAAGTCAAAATGCTTTTTACAAATTTACAATTGAAATGATGATGGGGAACAAGCAGCCTTACTTCAAACCAGGATGCAAAGACGAGCTTCCCAGGGAGCGCACAGTGTGTGAAAACCTCAAGACGTCAGAGACATGAGGTCTTCATGCTGTTCAAGCATAATGCTACGCTGAGCTCCAAGAGGTTAACCACAGCGCAGACCCATGGCCAGCATTAAACCCTCCGCAGAGCAGGTCAATAAATATTAGATGATGCCTGTTAAAGTGACCATCAAATGCTGGTTGAGGAGAGCTGTAAAGAGGGTAGCATGCCAAATAGTCTCAAAGGACACTTACGGTAAACAGACGAGGAAGTGTGTGTTTTTGTGTGTGAGTGAATGGATCTGCTTGTGCACGCACGGGGTGTAG
The DNA here is from genome assembly GCA_900323345.1 of Pseudochromis fuscus. Classification (NCBI taxonomy): domain Eukaryota; kingdom Metazoa; phylum Chordata; class Actinopteri; family Pseudochromidae; genus Pseudochromis; species Pseudochromis fuscus. The sequence goes on along the minus strand of OOFC01030200.1, from coordinate 4,371 downwards.
TGTGCATGTGTGTGTGTGAAATTTCTGCTTGCATGCAGTGTGTCCTAATTGCAAAGAACTTGTAGGGCTCTGTATATAGCTGTGTGTGTGTGTTTAAGCGAGAGATAATGCATGTTTTTGAATCTTCAGGGGTGGGGGGGCAGTGGAGATAAGAGTGCAGTAACAGCAGAATACTGTATGTGCACAGCAGCGTGGGTGTGGGCAGTGCACCTTCTCCCCAGTGAAACAGCCTCATCACATCTTAGTGGGATTTCTATGTTCTGTCCAACTACTTCTTGCTGCTTCTGTGCTGCAACAACTTCACAGCAAATTTCATCTGATACATATTGACGACAATCATCACTTTGCACATTGAGAGTGATCACTGACACTCCCCTCTTTTTGTAATTTGACATAATACACTACTGTGTTCTGGAAGCAGTTGTGTTAATTAGAGATATGATTTTAAGTGCAGAAAGACTGTCCTGCCCCCTCTTGGTTTGGTCCACTTCCTGTCATTGAGATGGCTGTCAGTGGAGCAAACTCTGCAAGTGTGTGTGGTGGCTGACCTCCAGTAAGTAGCTACTTTACAAAGATAAAACTCATTTTTCTTTCCTCATACCACTCGACAGAATAAAACATGTTCACGGTGCACTGTATTGTGTTTGCTGCTTCACCTTGTGGGTAAAGTCAACATGGGTCACCATAGTGCATATGAAGGCAGGAAGTAAATCCTGACTTAAATCATCATAACTCACTGGGTTCTTGACCAATTTTCATGTCAGTTGTGTATTAATGATGCAGGGTACTTGGTGTAGTTACACAGCGCTTAGAGCTGCACTTTTTGTGTCCCCTTCAGGAACTTTCCAAGAGAAATCTTTCTGTTTATTGCCTCCACCAACAGTGAAATGAGAATATCCACCGTTGGTAAAAATCTATACGTGTGTTGTCCACAGAAGTTACATCAGGTGACTGTCCTTGTTGTGTTAGCCACTGGAATTATATTTGTTTTGACTCTTTTCAGCCTCCAACTTGGTTATATTGTCAAAATTTGCCCACTTTGTTCACACCTAAGAAATGTAACTATATTAGGTTTACATAGTGACTTAACTCAGTCAGTCAGAAATTACTGACTTGATGGTATGAATATTTATTTATTTATTTATTTAATGGATCATTCAGTAGTTTTCAGTGATCCTGCTGTTTCTTGTAACATTATGAACATCTGGGTAAACATGAGCCTCATTATTCTACACAGGCTGGAGGAGCATTGTGAAGCCTCCATTCAGCCTTTAGTCAGAGGTAATGTATCCAACTACACTAAAAAAAAAACTATATTGTTTTATTAACTGAAACATCTCACCCTTTTGAAGGGCTACAAACACTGAGGTTGAGTATTCTGCTGTATAAACTACTTCTTTCAGACCATAGTGTAGCTATTAGGCAGCTTAGGTGCTACACCAAGGCAGAGACCATCTCTGAGGTCCCAAGAAAATGTCCTACTGCTGGAGTGTCCTTGAGCTAGATGCTGATCCCCTCCATGTCCATGGGTGCTGCTCTACCAGTGACCCTGAGGTCTGATCCTCCAGTGAAAGGGGAAGGAGGTGAATTAAAATTGATCAGCAAAGTGTCACTTTACATGCAAGTCAATTTCTTTGATTAAACCCACAACTACAGTCCGTTAAGCTGTACAATGATTCGTAGTGGTTCTGCAGTTCATTCTGTGTGGTGGCTTTTTTTGTTTTTTTTTCTCCACCTCACTGCAATCAGGGAGTCAACTATTGGTGGCTCCACACTGACCCCTGTGGACAAACATGAGCACTACTCCTGCTACTTCCTTTTATTATTTCCTGTAAATCATGAACGCAGGTAAAATGATTTATCACATCTGTCTATAAGCAGGACTATAAGAGACACAATTAATGTATTTTACAGGAAAACCAAACTTTCAGGGTGAAGGTGTTATATACATCCTCTGACTACCTGACAGATAAGTAATTTTTCTTGACAGTTTCTACAATTTAGCACAACTGTATTCTGCTCTAGTCTAGTCTTTGCTGCTGTCCTGACTCAGTGTGTGATAAGTCTGCTCTCTTATCATTTCCCACAGTAACTACCAGCTAATGATCAGTCTATGAGCGTGGGAACCAGGAAGAGTGAACAGAGAGCAGGAGAGGGAGAGAGAAAAACACGGTGAAACCCAGTCAAAGACTATGCAGAAATTTGCATGTTTGTATTGTCTGAGTAACATTTAAGCTGCAGTATAGCTGATGGTTTTAATTGATGAACAAATCCTGTAAACTAATGATATATGATGCACAATCTTAAATTATTTCTTCGTTTGACAACAGCACCTTTCTTCCAAAGACAAGGAATCATCTGTATCTTTAAGTGACTTTTCCATTTACTTGTATTTAGTCAGCATTTGTAAAGGCAAAAATTGGTTTTACACAAAGTGAGAGATGAGATGTTCAATAATGAAGGCTCCATATACTAATTAAAAACACCCAGCAAGTTTGCAAGCTTTGTGATGCATTCAAATGTCAAAGGTTGCTGTAATGAAAGGTAACGACGGCTCAGTTTTCTCAGGAAGAGAAAGAAAAAAGACGGGGGAGGATGCAGGATTTTTTTTTACCATTGAGTCATCTACTACTTGGGGATGCAGTGTGACACAGCTGAAGGTGGAGCAGGTTTATACAGACTGTGACTATTTAATCCACCCAGCCAGGATGAAATGTGAGCAGACTTCAGATACATTGTGGATTATTCTACAACACTGAAGGTATTTACATGAATTCAAGTCATAAGGTATAAAAAGGAGTGAGGTTGAATTTTAGCCACAAGTTATTTCTACATCAAGAACATCTGATTATTACAATTTGAGGCACAGCTGTAGAGTTGACAGGCAAAAAGCAAAGCTAATGTAAAACTCTGCCGCCACCTGCAGGTCAGAGCAGGCGCTACAATTAAAATGACGACCAACAGAGGAGAGTTTTCTGCCATTTTCATTACTAGAACAGGAGGCAGGTCAGAAATAGCTTTCTAATAAATATGTGAAGCTATATTTCACCCCTCATTGTAATGACACTTAACATTTGATTTGTATTTCACAGGCAGATCATATGAACATATAGCAAAGCTGTAAAAGTCCATCACTTAACAACCTAAATGTGTCGGCAAAACCAACATTAATTTAGGAATTTTTTATAACTAGTTTTGATCGGATAATGTGAACATTCTCCATGGTGTTGGGTTTAAAAATCCGATCAGATATCCAGTTAATATAAAATAGAATATCCTATTTTTATATTTTTCATTGTAACACCAGGTGTTGTGAAGCAGCCAGCCTGAACATGTGAATGTATTATTGGTAAATATAGAGTTTTTGCTGAAGCTTGGCTGACAGGGCTCTCTCTAAGCAACATCCTGCTTTATATTCACACGGCTACACTGTTAAATCTGAGGCTCAGACTTGGGCTGCCAGATTTAACCACTGCAATCCTCAAAGCTTAAAGACGGGGAAGTAATTCATTAAGAAATTTCAGTCAGAATCTACATGAAAGGTGCTTCCAGAAACATTTAAACACTTGAAAACACAAGCAGTGAATGTTAGATGTTAGATTAAGTTAAAAAAAGGTTTTAACTTAATGGCAACTGACTTCTAACAGTAATATTTGCTTAAAGATTCAAGGATTCAGGATTCAAAACATTTGCAAATGTGTTAGTGAAAGCTAAAATACTCAGCGAAAAAGACAACAAACCCTGAGATGGTATCCTGCTGTGCAATTACTGTATTTTCTGCACTATAAGGTGCACCTAAAAGCCTTTATTTTTCTCAAAAACTGACAGTACGCCTTATGATCCGATGCGCCTTATATATGGATCAATATTGGTTAATTATGGCTACCGTAGTCAGGGGGCGTATATTGTGATTGCACTAACGTTTGATTTACCGTAGCGGTATCAGACTGTTTCTTTTACGTGTTTACTGAATCAGGGAAAAGTTCCCTCCACGTTTGTGATGCACTAACTACGTGATAAAAAGTTACACTACCTGTTGTACCTTGCTGTTGGTAAAAGATAAAACTACATCACTGACGTTACCTCGGAGAAAAAAATAAAACAGCTGTTCATGTAGCTTTGAACTGTGACAAATGGAGTTGGAAATACATTGTTTTCAATGAAGGCGGCGCAAATACCGGTAAGAGCTACCGGTACGTACGGTACTGTATTGTGAATGTACTAGCTTGTTTTGGGAGTGAACAGAGTTGTCAGAACGTTGGTTTGTTTTCTATTAATAAAGTTTGACTGACTGACTTATCTGACTGTTTTGTTGACATTCACTTTAGTGCAGCTTCATCTAGATGGATGATAACACAACCCCAGCCACTA
>OOFC01030199.1:3604-21863 GCA_900323345.1 Pseudochromis fuscus | reverse complement strand
GTCCCACCGCCTCTCGTCCTCTCTCAAGAGGAGCAGCCCAAAAATACAGACGCCCCCCAACCCAAAGAGGATGGAGGTGAAACTGTCACCTCACCCAAAGATGCTACCCAGGGGAGTCGGAGTACGCCTCCCCCACCACCTCCTCCGACATACCGAGCTGTGGTATCATCGCCGGGTCCCACATCAGGGGCTGGTGGCACAAATAGCGGTGAGTAGTTCATGATTTTTAATTGGAATATGGTTCACAGCGGATGTTTCTTGGAGAAGAAGAAAAAATAGTTTCTGTGACCTAAAAAGTTGCAGAATCACAAAATCAAGAACCAGAATCAGAAAAATGAAATTAGGAAAACCACACACAGTTTTCTGGTTGTTGGATCTTGCATGTGAATATACTGTAACTAGCTTCCTTATAAATAAGATCAAAAGTAGAGATTGTTTTGAGATTGTTAAGAAAGGATCGTATTGTCAGCAGTCCACCCTGCAAATTGTCTTTGTATCACCTTTGTTGTTTAGCTAAAACCAAACTGGACAGTGATTCTGATTTTCTTTCATGGAAGAAAGGTCTCGTTTTGAGCCGGATGAATGTGCAGCAGCATTCTGCTGTTTTATGTTGGCAGAAGTTTTTGTTTTTAATTAATAAATAATAAATAATAAAAAGAGTTTTAGTTAAGCACTAAACTTCTGTAGAAAATTGAATTGATTTGAATCTTTATTAGTGTATTTATGGTGTTTACAATTTCACCCCAACTCTCTCTGTGTCCTTATACACAGCACTGAGGAGAGATAAATATATGTGTTGAAGCAACATGTCAAATTGTTCCTATATTTCATAGGATTTTATAGAACTGGTCCAATGATACAGTTTGCATAGCATACTGAAATAAATATTAGATTTGTAGAAAATGAATTGCGTCATGTACATATAGTCACCTATTATATACAATGCTTGCTTATTTATTTATTATTTATTATTTATTTAAGTGTATATAAAATGTGCTATGGTACTTTTCCCAGTTTTCGACCAGTTCTGAAAACAATATTACTTTTTGATGCTCTAAATCCTTCAAGGTAACATTTCAGCTGTCCATGATGTGGAACACAACAATGTGTTTTTGAATATTTTTGGTTGTAATGAACCAGTGACCCAGAAACTGGATGTGACTCTGAGAAAAAAATGTCTCAATACAAGAAATGAACTTGTTGTAATTTACTCCAGTAAGTCGCCAAATCAAACGTGTGACTAATAGCTGAGCTCAGACTGAAACAAGCCAAAGCTTTCTAGAAATAATTTTAGTCTGGTTGCAGTTTAGGGAAAATCCTAATCGTCAGCGGTAAAAGATACAGACGAGAAGGCAGTTACAATAAGAGGTTGTCTGGCCTTAATCCTCTCCAGAGGGGGGTGTGTGTGTGTGTGAGTGTGTATGTGTGTGTGTGTGTGTGTGTGTGATGGAAAGTGACAATGCTCCATTGAAGGGAAAAAATGATTTCAAGAAACAATGTTCTTATGTGAGTGCTTACAGTACTCTGATTCTTTACAGTCACTTAAGTCTGTTTAAGTGAAAGTAACATTTGTATATGTCAGTGACACTCTACTGGGGATGTGTGTACTGAAAGTATTTATTCAAGGTTTTACCGTGTCTCAAGATGATGCAGTATCTAAGGTGCATTTTTCCTCTGCAGTAGTTTCCATAGTGATTTTAATTGGGACCCTGCATGTTTCTGTTTTGGCTGCAGGTTCCTCCTCACCAGTACGACCTGCCACTCCTTCGTCAGTCAATGCCGCTCCGCCTCCACCTCCACCTCGTCCCCCTTCACGGCCCAAACTTCCTCCAGGGAAACCCAGTGTAGGAGATGTGGTGAGATCTGCTGTTTCTATGTAGTGATACAAGATTGTTTCATCACATTATGTTGTTATTATTAGAATTGGAATTATCAGGGTAAGCTTTAATCGTAATGAACAAAAAGACTGAACTACTCATTTTTCTCCTTTTTATTTTTTCAGACTCGCCCATTCAGCCCGCCGATCCACTCGGCCAGCCCTCCTCCCATCGCCCCGTTGGCGCGGGCTGAGAGCACCTCCTCCATCTCCTCCACCAACTCCCTCAGTGCTGCCACCACCCCCACTGTCAACAAGGAGCTCTCCGTGTCTGTGTCAGGTGTGTGAACCATCAGCCTGACAGCTGTGCCCACAGAGGCCAGCAGTCGAAGGGACTGAATTTAACTGTTCTTGTCTTAATATTAAAAGTTTATTATTTATTTTGTGAAGTGGCCCTGTCCTTCCTTGTGCTCAGAGTTTGTGTGCAATGAGTCATGCACTCATGTATTTATTTATTTAATTTGTTTCTGGAAATAGCGACGGTTTCTCAGCAACTAAATGATGGATCTCACTCATACGGCACCTAAATACCATACATCATTAAAACCCAGGCAACATGTAAACAGTCCTGTTGTATCTTGATTCCTATTTATTCAAAATCAGAATTAATTACTTCTAAAGACTATTTTGATACAGTGAGTTATTAAACTGCTCATAAATATTGTGTTTGCTTTCGGTTGACACACAGACAAGTTCATTTTCTCACTCTCGCACACACACAGTGTGTGAGTGGGAGGTGAGAATATGAAGCAGGGTATTAATTTTAAAGTGCAAACATTCTCGGCAAGCCTTCCTTTAATGAATTAGTGACACGACAACAATTTATACTCCTTGATCTAACTTTAGAGTCAGTGTTGAAGAGCCCTGCAGTGCAGAGTTGTGAGTGGATAATAGCAAATCTCAGTAGACTGTAACATGGCTGAGTCATAGTAGATTAAAAAAATACACACTCTGGAGGCAGCAGCAGTTATGTAAAAGCAGAAACTAGTCCCTGATTGGAGGGTGGCTTTTATAAACACATTTCAGAGACTTCTGAATAAATGACTGCAACTAGATTGAGACTGTAAAATGGAGAAATTACTGCATGAGTATGATTTGACTCTATTACAGCTTAACTCTGCTCATTAATTAAGTGTTAATAGGCCCAAAAACATAGCACGCAAGACATTTAGCAAAAGTTCAGAGAAACTGTTTTAATTAATTTCCAGTTCCACTGATTTTTAATTTTACCATTTTCATTTCACATTTTTATTGAAGATGTTTAGTTATTTTTAATTTTTTGTGCACAGTACTTATTTTAATTTTTTCCTTGGTTGTCCTTGTTTGTCTCTTTTTTTTTTTCTTTCTTTTTTTTTTTGTCCTTGTCAGAAGACGATGCTTATGTAGACAAACTGCCTACCTTTGAGAGACACTTTGATTCATTTGCAGGTATGGTAAAGTTCCCCCTCCAGGAAAGGACAGGGGACGGGTTTGGGAAAGGGTTTTTTTTGGGAGTGCTCCTTTTGTAAGTTGATGCTCTTTACCCAGAGTGCACTTGACATAAAAGGGTAAAGGCCATCACTGAGTGTTTTTGTGCCTTTTTGATGAATATCGGTCAAAAGGTGTAGGTATTCAAACAGTGAGGACAGGTCTTTTTATCCCACATTTTCCATTTCTAAGCCTCATGGCGATCTTTTCAGGCAAAACATATTACAAAAGATTTAAAAAGACCCTCTCTGTGTCATTGTTGTAATACCTACCTACTTCACTTGTCCACCTCAGGTTTTGTTCACAGATGTAGGGACAATACCACACATTCATTTTTTTGTTTGTTTTCAAACGTGGCAGCATTTTTCAGTGAACTCATCATTTTTCTTCACTGTTTTGCTCTTACCAGCTCATACCTTCCCCCACATCTCCCAGACACATAATACATATGTTCTCTCTCTCCTATCTGCATATATTTCTTCATCTCCTCCTCCATGTCACAAGTAAAATCTGCCGAAAAAAAAAAAATGAAAGCTGTGGTGACACTGAAAGCTGCATCTATTGCATAACGGTCTAAAAAAGTTCAGAAAGTGTCTTCCCCTTCGCCCATCTGCCCGCTCGTGAGACTTTTCTCTCTGTTTTTATGACTGTGCACCAGTGGCTGTCTCGCCATGTCACCATGGCAACCTCCTGTCTCTTCTCTTGGTGACACATCATTGTGTGTGCAGAGTGCAGTGCAGTGCAGTCTCTCCCAGTTACCTTTACGCTCAAGTCTGCACCACAAGAGTGTGTTGGAGTGTTTGTGTGTTCAGTGAGCATGTCTGAAGAGCTCCTTATCTGTGGGCCCTTGAGATCCATATTGTCTGTCTTTCTCTCTCTCTCACACTCAGCACACACCGCCATGCATACTGTCAGATCCGAGCTTCTGCTTAAAGGCGTTTGAAGCCTGGCATGAGAATTAGGCCGAATTAAACAGGCAGCAGCTGTTTAGTATTCAAGCCATCCTCTCCGAACAACTGGAGTGCTCGACACAACCTCAGGTTCAGCCGGCCTCCGCTGGCTGTGAAGCCCCCATGTGCTCCCACACTCGACCCCCTGACAGCCACCTTTCACATCTGTCACTCAGCCACTCTTCAGGCATAGAGGCACACACACACCAGCAGACCCCGCCCTCCCAATCTGAACACCTGCCCTTTTGTTCTCGTCATGAAGCCGTGTGCTGCACTCATCGTTCCTTCACCCAACGCTGTTACAGTCTGATGACTCACACAACAACACACCTTTACTCATGGGGGGGACCCCGCTGTCCTACCCTACACAGCCTGAATGATTTAAATGATTTAGTATCCAAAACAGTCAAGGTATTTACGAAAATATATATGTAAACACCATTCTTCATTCAATTGTTTTCTTTAGCTTGATACTGGTGTTATGTTAATTTGAAAAGCTTCTCTAAATTTACTTTACGGGAGCAACTAATGCATCACTTCACTTGACTTCTCCAGAATCCTAGTGCCTCATAGCAAATTTTCAGTCTCACATCTATTCAAAAATTTAATTTATCTTGAGACATGGTGCCACTTTTCCCCCTTAAATTATTAAGTTTAAATTCTGTTTAGAGACCCGAAGGGATCGATTTATGATGTTCATCACCAAAAAACTAATTGTCTAGCTCCAGAGCAGTTAGCCAAAGTCAAAGCCATATTTGTGTTTATTTTCCTAACACATGTACCGGAGAAATATCTACTGATATGTAAGCTGATGCTAACAATGTATTGGTCTAGCTCTAGTTTATAGGACTTTACTTGAGAAAAATGTTTGAATGTGAGAAAAATTTTATCAGGAATTTCTGAACTCACCAGTAGTTTTCTCATTTAAGGAGGAGGCACAAGTTCAGCCCGGTCTTCAGGTTTTGTTTTTTCTTAAGTCATCTTATTAAATCTGTCTCCTCCTAAAGCGTGGAGGCCCTGAAATGTGGAACGTAGCACCTCTGTGCACCACAGTCCCCAAAACCTTCTGGTCTTCCTAGTCTAATGGCCGCCCTCTGCAGGACATCCTCGTGCATAACAAGGACACCTTCATAATTTGAGGCCTGAAGGAAAATGTGAGCACATAAGGAAAAGCACAAGAAAGACACATGCACTGTGAACACTGTGGTTGCTACTGATTTAAAGTAGTAAATTGTCATAATTGGAGCATCAGCTGGAGAAAACATTGGCTACTGTCTTCGAAACTGTCTCTTCAGTCCCCTCCCTCAGACTCTACAGCCTCTCTGTATCGCACATCTTGCACATCCACTTGTACCACTGCCAGCATCCAGCATCACACACACACACTTGGCCTTCACGCCACTTGCTTTCCCTCACACATGCAAAAATAAAGAAACATCTCGTGTCTGCCATCTTGTCACACATGTTCTGTCCCGGCGGTGTCTCGGCCCCTCTGTCCCTTCTCGTCCCCTCGGCCTCCACCTCCACGTTTCACCTCACTGTGACGTGTGATAGACCTGCCATGTGAGACTCACGCTACTGTCCTTCTCTCCCCCCTCCCCCCTCCTCACCCACTTCCCTCCCTTTCATCCCTCTTCCTCCTCCTCCTCCTCGTCCTTCCTCTCTCCTGACCCCACCTCCCCATCCACCTTCCTCTTCCACCCCCTCGACCCCACACAGAGAATGACCAGCCATCCCTTGTATGGTTTGACAGAGGGAAGTTTTATTTAACCTTTGAAGGTAAGTTTTCTCTGCACTAGGGTTAAAAACTATTTCCAGGCTCATTTGTGCAAGCTGCTTGCCCCTCCTCTGTCCCGCCCCTTTCCTCCTTCCCTCTCTCCTCCTCTTTCACAATCCCTCCATCATCACCCTGTAACCCACTCCACGGTAACTCCTGGCTGAGACCCCCCTCATATGCAGTCAAATATGCAGTGTGATCTTCCTCTACCTTCTTTTTCAGACATTGTCGTTCTCATTTTGTCTGTGCTGACTGCCTCTCATTCCCCGAAGAGTCATCTTTCTTCGTGTACTTTACTAATCTCTTTGTCGCCACTTTTTTCTTTTTCATATCATTGGTCGTTTTGGGTTTTTGTCTTTTTTTTTTTTTTTTGTATCTTTGGGCTCTCTGATCTTCTTTGATCTTGTCACATTAATTCAGCTTTAACAGCATGTCTGGAATACGCATGACGCATCTCTCATTCTTTCTCTATGTCTGTCTCTGTCTTTCCTCTCTCATCCAGCTGTGCTTACTGTATAGAAGTAATTTAATATTTTGGGAGATATTTGAAGTGTTCAAATCTACAATTTCACAGTCAAAGAGCAGAGAGAAATGGGTATCTTATACACACATGAAGTGTTGTTTCCATGCCACCATGACACCAGTATTTGTTCTCATTTCAAATGCTTTAAAGTTTAATTTCATGTCATCACTGTAGGTTTTCACATATTTGGTTCCTCATTTCATCCACGCATTGTTGGACAGGAAGAGAATAGAGTCCCTGGTTGCGTAGTGGGAACATAACTATTTTTGAAGTATTGATCATGTTAAATTCAGTTTGGAATTTGATTTAAAAGACAAATGTAGTGTAATGCGTCTCTGAGTTTGACTATAACAACCAGAAAAGGATAGCAAATAGAAAACAATGGAGCTCAGCGGGTCTATTAGTTACAGCCATTGGTTGGGTGCATGTCATGTCCTATTCAGACTACTTTAATGTGTGTTTGTGTGTCTGCATGTGTGGGCTTGTTATTTCCAGGCTGCTCCCGAGGGCCCAGTCCTCTCACTATGGGGGCTCAGGATACACTTCCTGTGGCCGCTGCGTTCACAGAGACGGTCAACGCCTTCTTCAAAGGAGCCGACCCCAACAAGTAGGTTCCTCACACATTCCCACGCATCACGTCACTACTTATTAACAGTGCACTTCCCTAACCAGGATCGCAACATTATTTGTATGTCTTTTAGACATGATTCTCTGGCTTATACAGCAGCACTTAAAGGATAATGGTACTTTTCTAAATTTGCTCTGGTTTTCCATCTAGAAGCAGCATATTGATGCTTATTAAGATGTTAACACACAATATTGTTAATATAATGAGATATGAGGGTATTTGTGCATATTAATGTATTTGCTAGCAACTGTCACTTTCCATATGAACCATCTGTAACATCCAGTGAACAGTGACAAAGCAGAGTAACATAATCATAAGTAGTGTTTTATATATAAACAAGTGCTTACAGTGTTATAAAACTCAACGTGTGTGTAAAATGATGTCAAACATTCATTATCTGTTCATGCAGTAGTTACAGTAGCTTCACAGGAGAAATTATTCTACAGTTGTTGACAGATTCATTTATAAATTCTTCAAAGTCTCTGCATGTGACTTATGTTGTCCTGTGTTATGCTGAGAGAGTAAACTATCAGCAGCACTATGCATAAACACACAAACGGCAATATCTCTGCACTGGGTGTGATCTGTATGATGTGTAACTGACTATTCCAGGTATGTAAGGTTGTTTGATGTTAGGCAGACATCACTGAGCGTGCTCTGTTTCCGCATTTGCACACACAGTTGTTTCCGATCATGCCAGCACACAACAACACAAATGCACTCTTAGCGCACAAATCTCTAACGCTACAGACTGAGCATTGTTGCCCTCTTGTGGAAGAGAGAGGAGTTTTCTTGGATTTCAAGATTGTTTGCTCTAATCTTCACCAAAATGTGCTTGTTTGTTTCTTGGGTAATACCCTGTTTCTCTCACAAATTCAATGAGATCTATTCTGTAGGTTTTCCATGATGGTGCTAACAAACAAACACAGAGAAAAACATCTACTATTATCTATCAACAAAATATCGACTGTATTTGTGCATTGCGTCTGTCTTCAGTCTTTCATATAAACCTGTCCTCCTCTTCCTCTCAGGTGTGTTGTGAAGATCATAGGTGAGATGGTTTTGTCGTTTCCGGCGGGAATCACCCGGCACTTTGCCAATAACCCGTCCCCCGCTGTGCTAACCTTCAGCATAACCAACTACAGCCGACTGGAGCATGTGCTGCCTAACCCCCAGCTCCTCTGCTGGTAATGACACCACTGTGAACTCACCACCTCAGTCTATAAAGGAAAAATAAAATGTGGAGTTTTCAGTGGAAGAAATGATAAAGAATAAGATTAATTTCTTGGAATTACACCATAACTTTTACTCCATCCTCCTCACACGTGAAGCTCAAATCTGAATGCTTTATCGTCTAACTTTAAAATTTCCCCTTTATCTTTAACATGATATTGTCACTCAACTAAACTTAATTAAAATGAAATCAAATGTGGTTAATTACTGTACCTTACACATTGTATTAAATGTGATAATATAACTTCAAAAGCATGTGAGATATTAGCTTAAACAGCATGCTACATGTAACATATGTTTAACAAGGTCCTCCTGAGTCAACTCTACTTATGTTTGTTTCCAGTTCAGAGTGTATTGTGAATAACATGAGATGGCCACAAAGTGAAGAAAAGGTTTTTTTATTTATTTATTAACTTATAAGAAGTTAAAGGTGATGGATGTAAACTGGTAAAAATATTCATGAACTGGCTCCTGAAACATTTGTATTCTCATTTGCTGAGATGCCATTTTGACCATTGAAGATGCGTAAACTCCAGTGAGATCATTTGTGACAATAATGCTGACTGCGTATAGAGTCATCGTGAGCTCATCTGGTTTTCCAGACACACCCCCTTGAAGTTTGTCCTTCCCAGTGCTGTTTCACATGTTGGTAAATGGCAATGCATTTTACCAATAAATGTTGCCGTTGCTTCATTATGATTCATTAGCAAATTAAACTTGTCAAAGGTTTGTGTTCTGTTCAAAAATGTTTTGAATGTGTGTTAAATCAGTGTAAAGCCAGAATTTGTGGGTCATTGATAAAATTAAAATGCTGACCAACAGTCTCTTTCATACTAACCTGATCCTGTATATGACGGGGCCAGAGTCATCTAAGAAATGTTTGTATTTTGGTTCCTCCCCAGCGACACCACCACAAAAGCCAAGGCCGACACCAAGGACTTCTGGGTGAACATGCCAAACCTGATATCACATTTAAAGAAGGTGGCAGAGCAGAAGCCACAAGCGACGTACTACAACGTGGACATGCTCAAGTATCAGGTGAGCTCAGCTTTTGGCGGTGATTACAACCTCTGAATCTTTCACTGTAAATATTAACTAACCAACAAGTCTGTACAAGCTTTAACGACAATAGTTTGGAATGATACAATCGATGAAATGCAGACAAATTATTGTCTTTTGCACGTTTCTCTGTGCGCAGGTATCGTCGCAGGGCCTCCAGTCGACTCCTCTGAACTTGGCGGTAAGCTGGAGGTGTGAGCCCACCAGCACTGACCTGAGGATAGACTACAAATACAACGGGGAGGCCATGACGACGCCGACGGCCCTCAACAACGTCCAGTTTCTCATCCCTGTCGACGGAGGCGTTTCAAAACTACAGGCTGTCTTACCTCCTGCTGCATGGTACAGTCCACACTTTAACGTATTATTATGCAGTACAGCTAAACAGGCTGATGAGGTTCTTTTATCAAGTATTTTGGCTAAAATTTAGCTTTTTCTTGCCATGTTAAATGTGCTAGAAATAAAACTGTACATGAAATTTAGGAATGACATTTTTTTATTTACTTCATATTATAAAACTCTAGACCTGAATAAATCATAAATAGGGTTGTGGTCGTCTCCTGAAGTAATTTCTTCTTCGTCTGTTTTAATTTGTACAGGAACGCAGAACAGCAAAGAATTCTCTGGAAGATTCCCGACATTTCACAGAAATCTGAAAATGGAGGTACTGCAGTTTTATCATTTTTGGACACCTATTAGTGGGGAAATATATATCTATAGATTAAATTCAAGCTTTAATTTTTATAACAGCAATATATGATCCTGAATTTTCCAGCATCCACATTTTTGCAGCACTATTTGATTTTGGTTTGTGGGCCCTCCACACTGAGACTTTGCCTGTTTGAGACAAAAGTTCAAAGTCATAAAAGAAACGTCCTGTCCAAAACTGTGGTGATTGGCATGTTTACAGATGGACAATTTAGAGCTTTGGTAACCAGAAGCAGTCTAATGCAATAGACAGAAATCACCAGAAATTTGGGTCCAAATTCTCACAGCGTGACATCGACTATGTCCAATGTCTGTAAAGCAACCAATCAGAATGCATGCTATAGTGCCAGTTTTTAGTTAAGGAAATAAAAAACATGGATGAGAAGCTGATGACAGGCCTTTGCTTTTACATTTTTTTTTTTAGAAATATTTTTGAATATTGCACTGAAACATCTCACTCAGTGGTATAAAGTTTCAGTTGTAGTTGTTGTCTGAAGGGTCCTGTTAAAGATCCCCTCAGATGGTCTGTGTTGCATGTGTGTTCTGAAATATCAGAATTATCCATAGCTGTAGTGAAAGGTTTATGCAGGTCATGTAGAGCTGAACTAAACTCACCACCAGGAGCCATAGAAGCAGCTCAGTCGGGGCAAGAAGAGGAAAGTTTTGTCCATGATAATCCTCAGGAAAAGCTCTGCTAGATGTAAACAGTGCCCCCTGCTGTCTGACAGCAGTGTTACAATAAATTCAGCAAATCTCATGATCTTACATGTGATTTCCCCTTTTTCTCTAAGGATAAAATAAGTTTGTGTCCACTGTAGCGTCAGCAGAGGAATATTTGCACATATCTCCAGCTAATAAACACTGGATTGATTGGTGTATCTGTCATGACTAACTGACATCACATGATGCACGGTGCTTTAATCTGTTGGTCTGTTTCACATCATACAAGATAGAAATCCTCCAGAGTTCACCTGTCTAGGACAAAGGACCCTAAACTGCATTATACCTTTTCTTTAAGGCAGAACAGATCCTCTGTTCAGTTTAATGCTGCATCTTTTTGACGTGGAGGACTTATAAATCTTATTCTCTGTTCAAAAAAATATATATGTCTTTTTTTTGGTTCTCATTCAGCTTTCAAGTCCAGAACAAATTCTGACATTGAACATCCACGATTGCAGCATTACAGCTCTGAGCAGATGTGTACATATAGTGACATCTAAACCTGGTGATTCTGTGTTTGAACTCTCATTCTCACATCTCTCTAATTTCCTTCTCTTCCCTCAGGTGTGGGGTCATTGTTAGCACGCTTCCAGCTAACAGAAGGTCCCAGTAAACCAGCTCCTCTGGCCGTGCAGTTCACCAGTGAGGGCTGCACTCTGTCGGGCTGTGACATTGAGCTGGCTGGGCCCGGGTACCGCTTCTCTCTCATCAAGAAGAGGTTTGCCGCAGGTCAGTCCAGTAACATTTAAACCACTGGTCCCCAACCATCGGGCCACAGACCGGTACCGGTCCGTGAGGCATTTGTTACCGGGCTGTACAGAAAGAATAAATCATTTATATTATTACTATTGTATTGACTATTAGAGTCTGAAAGACATTTTATTTTGAAAAATGACTGGATTCTCCCCAACTTTACTTTCCCCTGTGCCTCTTGACATGTCAATACACTTGTCCTGGTCACATGATGCGAAGTATCAGATACGTTCCCCAAAAAATAAGCCCGCAAATTAGTGAAAAAGAGTAAAAAAAAAACAAACATCTATAGAGAGCTGCTTTGCAAAGGGGAAAAGGCCAACTTAATTCTTTTACCCCGAACATTTAGCTGCTGACAGAAAGTGACATGTGTCAATCTAATCACCGTAATTCCTCGGCCATTTACGCTAGC
The DNA here is from genome assembly GCA_900323345.1 of Pseudochromis fuscus. Classification (NCBI taxonomy): domain Eukaryota; kingdom Metazoa; phylum Chordata; class Actinopteri; family Pseudochromidae; genus Pseudochromis; species Pseudochromis fuscus. The sequence goes on along the minus strand of OOFC01030199.1, from coordinate 9,757 downwards.
GACGTGATTCCAGCTGATTCTGAAAGCCGACAAGCGGAGCTTCCGTACACTACCGTAATGTAGGTAATATGTACGGAACGCCACACCTCACAGCTTGATTCCATTCCCCTGCATTACTGCCATAATGTATGTAATATATACGAAATGCTCCACTTGTCAGCTTTCAGAATCAGCTGGAATCACGTTGCTAGCGCAAATGGCCGAGGAATTACAGTAAGTTCGTTTATGCTAGTCACTCTGTATCACCAGCGATATGCTCGGTGTTAGAGGTTTCATTTTTATACCGGTTGTGTTATTTTATTTTTGCTGTATTTATCTGCCACATCTTGAAGGCCAGTCCGTGAAACTAATGCTTACATTAAACCGGTCTGTGCTGCAAAAAAGGTTCAAAATCCTTGATTTAAAGAGATCTTCCAAACCAAAATAATACTAATGAGACGCATCACTTTCTAATGCACTGAAAGCTTGTAATTTAATGAACACATAAAAGCTTTTTTGGTGATATTTATGCTCGAAGAAAATCTGTGTATAATTAGTGTGTCAAGCTGTTGAACAGACAGGGTGATAATTTTGTTGGAGTTGAAAAATTAAATTTAAATGAGGACATCTCAGGGTTCAATAACCCCATATAAATTATATATAAATAGGTAATTTGATTTTGTACATTGTTGTCTCATCTTTGACTGATGATCAAAATTGTCTTAGTTTTAAAAAAAAAACCTAGACTTTTTTAACCTGTAGTATTATTATTATTATTATTATTATTGTTATTATTATTATTACTATGCAGCTTGTTTTTAATGTTGGAGAAGTTTGAAATGTATCTTTAAAAAGTACTGAATAAGTGAAGCAAAATTTCATTGGCATCTTTCAGGAAAATATTTGGCTGACAACTGACCCGTGCTACTGAGAGCAGCACTGTCGAACAAAACTGCAGTGGACTGAGGTGGACACCGAGGACAGAGGACGGGCCGACACCAGACAGACTCTCCACTCACCTTCTCTGAACCCACACGACAGGTCCGCAGCCTACCCAGCAGTATTGTATAACTTGCATATAGCATCGTGGAACTGTTTTAGGTCATGTAATTATTGTATTTGTATTCATTCCATAACATCTGTATTGCTGCAGTTAGACACCTGGGTTCTCTCCCTCCTCTAAAGTCTGTGTGCCTCTTGTCTCCATCCTCCTCTGGTCAATGTGTTGGTGGTGTTTTTCAAAAGTTTCACTGCAGCTGCCTGACCGAAGACACGGACAAGAAGGAGGACATTTCTTATGTTCAGTCCAGAATATTTTGCCCGTACAGATTTTCCTAAATAAGATCTTTGTGGTCAGATATGCACCTCGGCCTCTGACACATCCAAAGTTACACCATGTTGAGATAGAGCAGAGCCTGGGACAGTACATAGCAAGTTTTACACCATCGTTAGCTGATATTAAATCACAGATGTATAAGTAATCCTTGTGTCAGAGTCCAGATTTAAAGAATGAGACTGCTGCGCTCACTCTTTTGCACTGACGGTGCGGCGAGTAGCAGCTTCACCCAACACACAAACCACTGTCACACACTGTTGTATCAGAGTGCTCGTGCACAATTGGTTGATAATCAGAATCAAGTCCTTACATAAAACTAGACTTTCAAGCATCACCTACTGGTATTACAGGGTCACATGACTTTAGATGGCATCCTTTTTTTTTTTCTTTTTTTTTTTAAATATAAATGCACCAATCAGACTTTATTTTGTTTGTCTGAATCATACACACACACGTACATAGAGAGGTTTTTAGTATGTTAGGCAGCTGCAATGACGAGTCAGTTCACTGGTTTGCAAAATAAGAAACTATGTTTTTTCCCGTCAGAACAAAAGAGGTGTACAAAGTGTCATTTTAAATCAATAATATGTATCTTAAGGGGCGTTTGGTGTTTTTCCTCGTATCGTCAGATAGCCTTTCTGTTGTTCCCAGGACAGCAGTGTTAGACTCCAGAGTACATGACAGCATTCTATTTTTATTTATTGATGACAATGATTTGTTGTATAAAAACATGTGATTCTGTATATGAATAGAATTTGAATGGTATCACACAACTGAGAACCCTTAAAGGTATAAATATTTGAATTCTCTCTCATTTTTGTTATCTGTGTAGTTGGGTAACCTGTGTACAGTATAAGGTATAATTTTTGAATTTATTTCAAATATAATTTTTTAACTCAAGTGCAACAGAAGAATTGAGCTATATATGGGTGGGGGTGGGTAATTTAAAGAAAAAGATAAATATCTTCCTGGATGCTGTGTTTTGCTTTGTGAAAGCAGTGTTAATGTAGAGTTAGCTACACCATGGGCAAGTTCCACACTTTAAAGGATCAGTTTGACATTTTGTAAGATGCGCTCGAAGAAGTGATCAATGTCTCTTTTATAGGAGATCGTTAGCTGGCCTCCTGGCTGCTGGCATAGCTTCATATGTAACAAACATGAGGTGGATTGTTGGCGATAATGTGTATTCCTTAAAATGTCAAACTATTGCTTTAAATGACAACAAAAACAGTTTTTCTCAACCGCAGTGATGAAGTTTGGTGACCATTGTACCATTACTGGAACAGGATTTGTTTACTGGGACCAGCTTGTTTCTTTAACTCAAATCTCATTGTGATAAAAACAGAAACATTTATTCTCAGTTCCTTCATCTACCTTCATGAAGTCCTCAGCTCTTACTGGTGGGTCACCAGTTCCTCCCTGTTTCTTACCTGTTTCCATCACCTCACTGGTACCTGAACTCCCTGATTGTAAATCACCTCCGATCATCCAGCCAGCTCTTGAATCCATGGCTTTATTTTGCATAATCGTAATGGTCTCTGTGAGATGACATGATTTGAATGAGGTTGTGGAGCAAGGTGAAGTCGACCAAAATGCTTTTTTTTTTTTTTGTTTTGTTTTTTATGTGTGTGTACCCTGGACTCTCAGTCCTCTGTTAAGGAGAATAAGCTGAATATTTTTAAAATGGATAAAAATGAAAAAATATTATATTGTTTAATGTGAAAAAAACACTGTGCTGATGTTGAACTTCCTGAATGCTCTGACACTCAACATGAAGAACAAAAAGTGTGTGTGAAGTGTAGCCGAAAATCTCCGTACTGTACTGTATGTCGGCATTCTGCTAAATGTAACCAATCATAGTCAAGCATCTTAGGCTGAGCTTAGGACAAGACAGTCTCACATCATTACTCCTGTTTAGTGATGTAGTATTTTTGATTGGACACAGTTTTTAAATATGTGTAATTACTTCAGATCTGGGCTGTGCAGTTCAAATAAAAATCTCAGTCATATTTTAAATTTTCCATGTGCAGACTCAGTGTGAAGAACTCTGAAGTTGCATTCTGTTGAAGTGAAGCAATGATGGATGATTGGTGCCATTTAGCTCCTGGTAATACATTTGTTTGGTAACATTTCCTCTCAGTCATGTCGGTCTCTCATGTGGTTGACGGGATAAATCCACATGCCTGACAGGATGCTGTTACTTTATGAGTGCATCAGTGCAACAGTCACTACAGCATTATCTACAGAGGCCCACCACGCACACCTCCATCATGCATCTGTTTTAAATTACCACTACAGGTTACATGTCTTTCAGCTTCAACGGCAACACAAAACTCTTTTAGTCTGTTAGTTGCTACAATATTGTTTGCATCTTTTAATAAAAACTGGAACAAAACTTACTACTCTTCAGACCTTCATCTCTGTGGTGAGTTTGTCCTGCAGTGATACAGTATTGCATGCAGAGCATGCAGTAAACGGTGGGGCATCTATGATGATAGTACTGAAATGACGTGTTGTGCTGAGTGTTACTTACCTTGTATTAATGTTGAGGATGAGAGCAGGGAGTGTGTTTATGTGTGCTATAAGCCAGAATGCTTTTTGGTTCTGTACCGTTAACCTCAAACACATGTGCAAGCTGTTTGTACAGTACATAACAACGCTAAGATGAACTGAGAAACTTAGTTTGCTTCTTTCCAAAACCAATAAAAGTTATAACTGGATGCTGGTGTTTGCAGTTTTCTTTATGTCACCTTCCTCTGTATGATTGTGTGATAGTACTACAGTATATTGTTTATTTTCAGCACTCAGTGGGGGGCAGTGTCAGTCCAATACTTGCATATCAAAGTATCTCAATAACTATATGATGGATTGCTATTTAATTATATTCAGACATTTATCATACACAAAAGATGAATTATTACTCGGAGGATCCACTAATTTGACCATTGTCTCATCACCAGGTCAAAGTTTTCACTTACTCTGTAAAAAAAAAAAAAATCTTCAACTACTATACCTCAGGCAGATTATATTAAAAATACAAACTATAAAATCAACTCAAAATTTGGATGCAGGTGAGACATCACTCTTCTCTGTAAAACATCATTTAAAGTTTCTTTCCCTCACGATGCTTTTGTGGATCACCACCACCACACAAATCTCCACACTCACGAGTGTGTGCTATGTATGTGAATGGGTCAAACTGCGAGGTAAATATGAAGCATTTTGCAAAGGTAAAAATTCACTGTATAAGTGCAGTCCATTTATCATTTACATCATAGTTTCAAGTCACCTGCTGAGATCCAATCCAATGATGTTTTCTTTATTTAGCAACTCGCTGTCAGTGTTACAACCCACAGTCATTTCTTTCTTTGTTCACAGGTTTATTATGCATAACGTACACCTTTAATTCCCGTCTATACCTTGAAGTAATTCTTGAAATTTTATCTTAGTCATGTTGAAGCTTAATTTCTACAAATAAACTTACACAGCAACACAATTTCAGTGTTGTGTCTTTAAAAGAAGACTGAGAAACATTTTCACTTTCAGGAAGAGTCCAAACTTTGCAGATAACACTTTATGATGCAGCCGCTGTTGTTTACATGTTTTTGTCCTGCAGAAAAATTTTAAATCAGTGTATTGAATTTCACCTACTTTTGGCAAATCAACCACGCCCCCTGTTGGACAGTCTTAGTGTCCCTTTTCACCTATTTTACACAGTAGGGTTTTGACATAGACTACACAATCTTTATTTTTTTTAATCTCCTGGTTCCTAGAGGCTGATCCTTTGATTTATCTTCTGATGACACTGAGGTTTTATGAATAGATTTTCATGCCTCTTTCCAGATCAAAGCCTTTCATCTCGCAAGACCATGTAGTTAAAATTTGAATTTGACCGATATTTAGCCTTAAAGTCAAATACCTTCAATACATAGCCTATTAGCATTAGCTATAATTTGTGTCTATTGCTAATTCATGACAAAAACAAATGGTTAACATGGTAAACATTGACTACACCACCCCCAGCCTTGGTTTATTTGTTGTGTTAAGCATCTTTATGCTTTGACATGACATGCAACAGTGTTCTTCAGCCAGATGTGAATAGTTAGTGGTTCTTAGCCCAGTTTATGCCAGTGAGCTCGGGCACAACATCTTTGTGATTTATCATCCTAATGTGCAAATAAATGTAAATAGTTTAATCCAAAGTCTGATATCTTCTTTTCACCACATTTAATCTGGATGATTTTAGGGGCTGAACAAGAAAAAACAAGGGTGCTGTCAGAAACACCTCACAGAGGGAGAGAGAGCCCTGTGCAAGAACATTTATTTGACAAAAATAGTGAAATGACAGAATACAGCTCAAGTTTCTTATAAAGACATCAAAACAGGAAAAGCTGGAAATTTTACAAACCTGCAACCCTGTGGATACCTTGCTACACACATGTACGGTAAACAGGCCCAAGCTGAGATATCTGTGTAGTAGTAATACAAAGTAATACAGTACTGCACCTTTAACACCATCTCTATTTATATTACAATTAAATATATCTTTATGCACATATCTTGCAGCTCGGGTGCAGAAACATGTTCACAGACGCTAAGCAGGAGTTGAACAGTGATCTCACCGGCATGTGATTTAGATTTGGTTTCTAGTGATGCAAGACGAGACAGAACGCAGTCATTGTGGTCGCTGTGAGGAGGAGGAGGACAGAAAGAGGCGAGAGGGAGGTCCTCAGCAGAGGAAGGTGAGGTCGCTCTTCCTGCAGCCGACCTGACAGCACACGGTGGTCAGGATGTTATTAATGTCCCGTTTGGTCAGCTCCGGGCTGAGGCTCTCCAAG
>OOFC01030195.1:3077-14013 GCA_900323345.1 Pseudochromis fuscus | reverse complement strand
CTGAGTAACACCCGATCCCTCAGAAGATCTGTTCAGTAGTTTTTTCTACAATAATAAAAAACAAAACAACAAACCCCAAGTCAACGTAGGCGGAAACACAACCTTCTTGGCAGAGGTAATTAAAAAAATAAATGTGGTTTTTTTTTTTTTTTATTTCCAACAAGACGCACATTAGAAACAAGAGTGTGTGCATCAAGGCACACCTGCAGGGCTGTGTCACCCAGCAGCACCTATTGTGTGTAATGTGGAGCAGGGGCTGCAGGTTGTTTTTTGTTTTCTAATCAGTCTGTGTGGGTACACAAAGTTTGCTGCCAATTGAGTGAGCCCCTTTTAAAGTAATGCATTGTGTGTACTGTGCTTTCTTCATATTAACAGAGTGACTGTGAAGGGTTTCTAGTTTGATCAGTTGTCTCTCTCAACACTTTGTAGTTACTCGGCAGGTGTAATCAGGGTTTAGTGTATAAAACAGCACCTATTAGAAGATGATCAGACCATGATTGCTATGCTTCAGTAAACCGATTAATAACTTTTAAATGGAGCCATTGTCCAATCCATATTACATTTGTATTGATCCAAAAGCACGCAGGTCGATGGGCTCTCATTTTTAATGTTTTAACCCATTATTGATTCATATGTTTACTCCTTTAATTAGAGGTGTAAACCTTACAAGCCCAACCCTGACACTCCATGTTACCAGTAGCTATTAATGAACCTGTGAAGACTTTGCTCTGACTGTGGTGCTTATACTGTCGGTCCCTCGTGGCGTGTTTGTCTGTGGCTGTAATCTCTAAAATGATGTCAGACCACCGACCAAGTCTGAGCATATATGCACTGAAATACAACATGCAATGAAATCACGCATTGGCATATTCTTCAGTGAATGTGGTTTATTATAGAGTGAATATATCCACTGCAGATGGTCTCTGGTGAACCTCAGTGTGTTAATAACACTCAGGGGAGCTGATGTACGCACAGAGTGTAGTAAAGGAGAAAGAAGGTTAAATGTGTATGTGTCTGCCTACGTGTGTGTGTGTGTGTGTGTGTGTGTGTGTGTGTGTTCTGGGCCTATGTCTTCTTGGTAACAGAAGGTGAGCCAGCCAACCAGTCTGCCAATCAACCAGGCAGACATATTACCAATTCCCCAGCCAAGAGGAGAGCAGAAACAACAGCCAGCAACCCAACCAAACATGCATTCAGTACGCAAGCTGCCACTCAGGTGATTCACCATCTGCCAAGCACCATTCAGACACCCAGACAAGTGGTGTTCTTGCTCACTCTTTCATTGGATAACGAAATAAACATTTCTCTTGGCTGAGACACATTAACCACCACACACGAGAAGCTGCTGTTGTGCTCTTTTTTTCCCAGCCCAGCAACCCCGTTCATGCTCTTGCATACTAAAAACCCACTATTCCCATTTTCCCAGTGCCACACATATAGGTGCTGCAGCTTTTATGCTTCTGTTACTGTGCTTGTTTGTACTGCTTTTGATGTGTGAGCATGACTGGGGGAATGACCCAGAGGCTAGTCGAGAGATTGAACAAATACGTGTGTGAGTGGTTTGAATCCCAGACACATCAACACTACCTGAGTGGAAAGCCAGAAAACTGTAGATCTTTTTTTTTTATTTACAACACACATATTGCTGATATGCTTTTGAGCAAGGCACTTAACAAGCTGAGGAAGGCTTGTCTGTGATCCAGAAGAAGATTTTAGCTGTTTGACTTTTTACAAGCAAATTAGACAAATCATGCACTTGTTGAAATATGGAAATCGCCCAGCTGGGTTTTTTTTTTTTCTTTCTTTCTGTGATTTGAAACTCAAGCAGCACTTTGTACTTTCATTTGATCCATATAAATTTGATTTGGTGTTTTTAATATAATCACCCAAGGCTAAAAGGAATGGAAATTATGAAAGAATTAGTCAGAAACAACATTAGTATATGTTTTGGAGATGTCTCCCAGAAGAGCATATTCACAAAAAAGGCCTGCGAGCATTTCATTTGAATAAGTGATGACCCTGCCAAAACATGCAAACTGTACATGAATGTACTAATAGGCTGTACATCAGAGAGACAGGGAGAGGCCCAGTGAGAGATGCAGTTCTTACTTGAAGTGCTGAGAGATGGCTAAGTGTCTGATGGCTTTACAGCAGAAGAGATGAAAGTGGAGCAGATCTCTGAGTCTTAAGTGACTCTTCAGTAACGAGCAGGGAAAATCTGAGCGGGCAGAAAGGGGCTCCAGTGATTCTCTATGCGACATGAGTGTGAGCACTTGACTTCCTCTTTCTGTCAAGTCACGATGTCTGACTTTTGTTCTTGTCTTTTTTTAAATTTTGGCTTTGTATTGCATAAAATCTGAGCTTTTATATGTATTTTAACAGTTTCTTATATGTCTCATCATATTATAGTCTCGCTACTTTTGTGATGCAGTGGGGGACGGCAGTGGCTCAGTCGGTTGGTGGTTCGATTCCTGCTCCTCCCAGTTGCTGTCGGTGTGTCCTTGGGCAAGACACTTTACCCACCTTTGCCTCGTATGAATGGTTTGGTGGTGGTCGGAGGGGCCGTAGGCGCAGACTGGCAGCCACGCCTCCATCAGTCTGCCCCAGGGCAACTGTGGCTATCATAGCTTAGCACCACTGGTATGACTGGGTATGAATGAATAATGGTCTCTGTAAAGCGCTTTGAGTGTCTAGAAAAGCGCTGTATAAATCCAACTATTATTATTATTATTATTACCTTCACCAAGGAGGTTATGTTTTTGCCGGGGTTTGTCTGTTTGTCTGTTGGTTTCCAAAATAACTCTAAAAGTTACAGACAGATTTTGATGAAATTTTCAGGGATTGTCCAGATGGGGATAAGGAACAAATGATTAGATTTTGGAAGTGATCCGGATCACCGTCTGGATCCAGGAATGTTTTAAAGGATTCTTTAACATTGGGAGATAGGACCATATGTGACATTTATGCATATGACTCCACCAAAAATGGTCAAGACACTTTGAAAAAAAATACAGGACAAGTTTCTAACATGGTCTACAATATATCAAAGATTGATCCGGATAAAGGAATAATTTCAGATAATATGATCCAGAATATGAAAAAATGAATCTTTGAAACCTGCATCTTAAAAAAAACAAATGAAGCTAGAAACATGCAACAGACATCTTTAAACAGCCACGACGCTGTGGAGCTAATATTGATATAAATAAACACAAGACTAATACTAGTAATATCTTTGGTGGAAGTCACAATATGGAAGGAAATGTTGTACTTGGTGGAGGTCTGTGCTCTCCCAGTGCTTTTCTAGTTGTTACTTTATTTTCAGTTTTATTGGTAACTTTCAAAACATTTTGGATTTTGCATCTCAGCTAAAATATTCTGCTGTTTGGAGGATCACTGTTCATATTTTCCTCTGTGGTTTCTGTATCTCGTTGTGACCACTCAAGTGTCTCTGGAGAAGGAACAGAGAAGTTTTTGTAGTAAGTGGTACAACATGGTCACTCTGGGGTCAAGTGAGACAGCTCTTAGTAAATGTGGTTAGGAGGAGAACTTAATGGGGTTCTTGGTTTGACGAGGGAGTCTCAGTGCCACAGGAGACATATGTATAATAAAGAGTCCTGCACCACCAACAAGTTCCCTTTTACCCAAACAAATAGTGCGTGTTAAAGCCTAACCAATACTGTTAGGTGTACAGTTTCAGACGGCAATAACATCAGCATACTACAAAGATAAGATTGTTACTAACTGCAAAGGGACAGTGATTACTTTATAGCTGCACATGTGACCGAAGAGATGGCACGTGCATGAAGTCACTGAATATCATTCAGCCTAAAGGGAGCACAGAGGAGTGTTAGAGGGACAACAGCAGAGAGGACAAAAAAATCCCATCCCCCATCCTCCACCACCACCACCACCTCCATCAGGCTTAGACAGGGTCACAGCAACCGTGTCCACCGGGGCCACAGGAACGACAGGACACACGGCGGGAGTCAAACAAGGATGGAAAAAAGAGGAGAGGAACAGTGGGAGGTAGAGTGGATGATGCCGCTCTCTGAGGCTTTGAGGAGTCAGAGGCTACAGCAGATATTGTAGTGCTCTGTGGCAAAGCTGCTTGGGCAGGACAGCTGCGTCTCAAAAAGTAACATGATGATGTGAGGATAAGAGACACAAAGCTATTACTGAAGTGTGTGAGGTTAGAATTAGATTAAAACGATTCTAGTATGTCATCATATAGGGATTCCAGTGTAGCGTATATCCCAGAAGAGCTGGTCCTCGTGCCTTCAGTAGATAAACATTACATGTGTTATCATATTTCTGCCTCAGAAGAAATATGATGATCTAAAGTGGGTGGAAGAAAACTTGTTTTCATGGAGGTGTTCCAGCCGACCCATTCATTTTATGGATTAACCTCTCATGACAGCAGTCGTAACACACACTATCAGCTACCATGTGACACCCCCCCACCACCACCACACACTGTCTCGCTCGTCTCCTCTGCACGCACCAACACAAATACTTGCCCACCGTAGCATGTAGGTGAGCGAAGCTATAATAACAATAGGGAGCGTAAGCAGTCTTTTCAATTCAGTTTCTAAAAATGAACTACGCCGGCATGACATAAAACAATTGCTGTCAGAACAGTGAATAAATTGGAGGTGTGATGATAGCTGTGAACTTTCAAACGCAGCACAAATCGCTCCCTATTACATTGCACATTACCATCTTGTTTACACCCAAGCAAATATTAAGCAGAAACTTGTACAGTTCACCCGGCAAAAATATGTAATTATACTAATTCATAATTGTAACCAGTGCTCTGCCACCACTGCACAGATTCCTCTTCCTCTCTCTCCTCATAAAATCAGATTAGTTAAAATGCAGACAGTAGACCTGTGGAGCAGGTGTTAACTAAAAATACATTTTCAAATACCATCTCCACTGCACAGTATATATGTTATTAGAGATAAATTATTCTTTGTCTCCTGCAACCCTATTATATAGGTGGTTATAGAAAATGGATGGATAATTTCATATTAAAATCCTCTGTTAATGTTAATTTTTTAAACATCTTGTGTTTGCAGCTGTCAGCCTTCTTCAGAGTAGAGTTGTCTTTGTGCAGAAAGATGTTGGTGTCATACAGTGCATCTTGAAAAGCTGGTTAAACTATTTATATTTATTCATTTTGTTTGTTTATATTATCGAGCTTGGAAATATACACTCTGCCATATGAATCCCCAAGGTTTAATATAATGCCAAATTGAAAATGTGCATGCTTTTAAGTGCTGCCAGAACTTCAGTACTGATTTGTACATCATTGGGACCACTTGTCTCCATGTGATACATTATTTGCTGAAGTTTTACACAGTCCCATGTGATGTGGTTTGATTTTAATGCAGCTTTTATTTGTGAAATTACCACTGCTGTCAAAAGATTAAAATTTTTAATCAGATAAATCACAGGGTTGCTGTGGATTAATTTAGATTAATCACAATTAAATATCATTACTTTTTAATCTATATTAATCACATTTCATTTTGCCTGAGGTTGGCTTGTCGCAAGCTGGGTGATGCATTAGCCAAAGTGCTAGCAGTCTGCACTAATGTATGCTTCATGTTAATGTGGTATTTTAATTTGAAAGTGCTTCAGTGAAAAGAAAACCTCTTCCTGCAGAGTGTCAGTCAACTATTGTGTCTTGATTTTTTTGTACTCAAATTTCCTGTCAAGATAGGCAACGTGTTGTTTAGCATCTTCCATTTTTATTGGTTGGTTTTGCTGCTTGTCACCACAGGATTAACTGCCTATTTGCGCATTTGTGACGGCAACTCCACTTGGACAAACTGCCCGAAATGTGTTGCCAGAGACGTTTAGAGTCATTCTGTGCTGCAGATGGATTAATTGCGTTAAAATTATAATCAGATTAATCATGATGATGGATTAATCTGCATTAATGCGTTAATTTTGACAGCCCTAGAAATTACTGGTACATGCACAGAGCTACATTACTTATATATTTGTCATTGGTCACTAATGTTATTGACTATTACTGTCATCTTTCTTTAATTTTTAGCTTTATAATACAGAAACTAGTAGTCATAGTCACACCTACAGACACTAACCCTAATCCTCATCTTTGACTTAAATTATTTGGTCATTTTTTTGGGATTACAACATTTCCTTCCTAGGTTTAACCCCTTAAACCCTGAGCTCTTATTTTGAAATTTCAGCTCTGGGTCTGCACTGTAAAACCAAATGATCCCCATGTGCAGGTTCAGCCATATTTTGGAGCTCAGACATTCAAAACTTGACCCTAGTTAACATTCCCCTTCTTCCCCAAGGTCCTACAGACCTGTTCATTTGAATTTCTACACAGTGTGGCTCTCAACCACATAGTATTACTCAGAAGCACAAATTTTCATCATTTAATACACAGTTACACTTGACCATGATCCTCAATACAGCCAACATGGAGGCTTTATTTATATTACAGCTTGATCGTTAATTAAAAATGATCATGTGATGTAGGAAATAAATTTTTTCCGAGAAGTTCATTTGGCAAGAGAAAAAAAATCCATATTTTGCTTAATACATGTAGGAGTAAGACATTTTCTCTTTCAGTAATGGAAGCTAATCCATAATAAATGAACAATGATGAATAGAATACATCTGTCTGATAGTGCTGGTAGTTTGTCATCATGAGCACTAACACAAGTTTCAAAGCAATCAATTTTACTTCATTATTAAGCAAGATATTCTGCAGGAAAACTCTAATCAGATCTACTTATACCTGTGGTTTGAGTTCCTACTGACACCACAGGTATCGAAGATGACTTTTATCTATCTATCTATCTATCTATCTATCTATCTATCTATCTATCTATCTGATTATATTTAATAAGAATAAAACTGTTTATGGTAGAAGAACAACTGGATTCAGGAAAATATTAATACATTTCTATGATGTGTAGTTTGTATGTCCTCTCTGTGCATGCGTGGGTTTTCTCTGTGTACTCCGGTTTCCTCCCACAAATACATGCTCGTTAGGTGAATTGATTACTCTAAATTGACTCCAGGGTGTACCCTGCCTCTCGCAGCCAGGATAGGCTCCAGCCTCCCCACGACCCAATAGGATAAGTGGGTATAGATGATAGGTGGATTTCAATGATGACTGAATTTCTAATAACACAATCTCACTGAATCTAACACAAATAGGGGAATGGCATCTTAGGGAATTTAAGTAGAAATAAGGAAAAAAGTACCGTATTTTCCGGACTATAAGCTGCTACTTTTTTCTGAACTTTGAACTTAAACACTGGTGTGACTCATGTATCAGTGGCATGAAGCTCATCAGCTTTTTACAAGCTAGCAAGCTCCGTGCCGCCGATACATTTAGCCTCGTCACATCAGACCCGGTCAGAGTGGACCACATGAAACTGTTTGAATAAATTCAATAGCAGCTTATAGACAGGTGTGCTCAATAGTCAGGAAAATGCGGTAATAAGAGGAGGGACCACTGAGTTGGTGTTGGTCTTTTTGATTGACCTCATTTTCTAAGCTGTGACGAACTGTGCAGAAATATCTTTGAACTTCAATTCTCCACTTTGACTCACTTTTATTTCCATCTCTGAGCAGTTCACATGGTATTCCACTGTGGGGCTTGGAAACTGTTAATGGAAGTGCGTCGCTGTGGCTGGTGTTAAAACATGTGCCACACCGCTGCGTGGGCGTGTGAAAGATTCATTTGTGTTCTTTAGATTCAAGATTTTCTCTCTGTCTCAATATCATTATGCTGGATAGGTAAAAGCCTGAAGAAGCTGGAGTGGACAGTGAAGTTATGTGAAGTCTGACTTTACAAATATATCAAATCACAATGAGATATCAATTGTCTACTTGCTGAGAGTCAGTTTTCTTTATTTCTAGGCATCAAGTCCATTTTGAAGTTTTATCAAAATAAGAGAATATGAGAAATTAAATAAACGAATCAAACTTAACGACCTAGTTGAAATAAGCAAATAATGCTGTCTGTCACCTTCATCTAAGTACAATTTATTCAATATGGAGTGTTAAATAGAAAATGTGTTGATTGGGTTTTGCCTTGTAACCCCACATAGATTGCACAGTTGTAGTGTGGATATTGAGGTTAATTAATTTCTAGAAGAGGTCCCTCCCTTATTAATAACCCCTTCATCCTTGTCCCCTTTCTATCATTACTTCCTGCTTTTCCTCATGAAAAAGTATTTTGTGCTTTGCCACATTTCAAGGTGATATTTATTTGCATGATTTTCACTTGTCAAGCGTTCCACATAAATAATAAAAAAAGAAGCTTACTCTGAAAAATCTACATGGAAGAACTCATGTTGTAGTGATCCTGTGCTGTGAAAAAAGTATGAATTATTCTGTTGCATGTTAAATTCCCTCTTCTTATCTTATTGTGCCTGTGTGTCCAAGCATTTCTCACCCAGGTGTTATATCTGTGAAGCGTTCGGTGTCTCATTCATTATTCATCGTCAGCTTTGAGGAGTGATTTCCCTCTCATTGTGCATCAGTGGCCACTCTACAGCCAAGTCTGCAAATCCCACCTTGTTTTCTCCTCCTATATGAGCCATATTACAGTCCACTCTTACCTCATTATGTTGCGCATAGTAATTTCTTTGTGCTGACTTTGTCTCAGGTGTATGTGCATGGACTGAATGTGTGAAGTGTAGCCTGTGTACCATGAGCTGTTCTCCAATGAGGTGTAAAACAGTCGTGTTCCACCTTCGTAAAACCAATGAAATGAGTCACATAGTCCATGATTTTTTATCTTTTTTAGTGCTATTCCAAACACAGCTTCTAATAATATGACGTTTTCTGCACATAAACATATCAACTGTACATGCATTTGGAAGATACTGCATATACAGAAATGTCCACAAGTAAATCAATATTCACGTCTACAGATGTATGTCACACACAGACACACACAGGATGTTCAACCTTCCTCGGACCACCATGTTTACAACCATGGGCTATTTCTGGAGCTACCCTGATCTCCGTGCCCTTCTCTCCCCACCCCCCCTACTCGTTCCCTCTCAACCCCTCTTCCTTATCCCTGTGGTCATTTGTATTCATCCGCTTTCATTTACTGTCACCCCACGTCAGTTACAGCCTGCGCTGAGCTCCTCTCTCACTTGGCAAGCTGTTCTGCTAGTTTTCCTCCCTCACTCTCCTCGGTCCCCCAGTTCTGCCTCCCCTCTGCCCATTTCCTCTCATCATAGCAGGCTGTGTTGCGTGCCAGAGTGTCGCTCGATAAATAACATCTATTACCCTGGTCCGAACTAAGCACAACCGCACATAAGACATATACACAAGAGTTGCCATTCAGTGCCGTGCGCGCTCACGTGCACACGTTTAATCAAAGGTTCCAGTGGAGTATTCTAATGGACCCAGGCCAGCATCTATATCACTTCTTTCCCTGGGAGTGAAATCAGTAATAACCAAAGACTGCCTGAAGTTTCAGCTTACTGGGTCATTATTCAGTGTTGGCGTGTGTTGACTTTGACTCATGATGCTCAGACAATTGCAGTACTGATCAGGAACACTTCAAATGAATTATGACAACAATAGGTGCGTTTTAAATGTTGGTTTTTGTTCCCTTTGCACAGATGGATTGTTTGTGATTTGTCCTATTTGAGCTACTGTTGGATATCAGACTCTCAACATGTTATTTGTGGCATTAGATCTCATCAAAACTTAATGACACATGTCTAGATGTGACAGATTATATATTTGAGTTTGGAAACATCAGAATAATCCAGCCACCCTGTTGGTTACAAATCCTCTTTGTGCGTTTTATCTGCCAGTCTCTCAGTCCAATGTGTATATGCTTTTAGGCCAGGAAGGGAGAGGGGGTGACCTTTTACCGTCAGTGGTAGTGAGGAAATTGGACAACAGTCTCCGTCAGGGTCACTGTGACAGCTGTGCTAACCAACTAACTGTCCATGAGATATTCTCAGTGTGCATGAGAGACCAGCCGCACAGGACTGAAAGATGCACTTGGATAATGCAAATTGAAGGCATAACAGGTTAAAAATAAGACGACTGAAACAAGGAAAAGTAGATTGAAAAGATGCAGTCTGGAGTTGATAAAAACAAAAGCACCTCCTTATATAAAGGCGCACATTGTTTCCATATTGTGCATATTGTTCAAGTGTGTTTCAAAAGGTTTTGTTTTGATGATATAATTCATAGACTGAATACTTTGTCTTGTTATAGTTTTCATGTGGAGTTCACTTGAGGACTGCTGTCACAGTATTTCTGCAGCACCTTCATCAGAGGCACCGATCACTCACACTTAACATACAGTTTGTTTCCCACCTATTTCCAGAAGAGTGGACTGGCTCTATTTTGCTTTTCACAAGGCTGACTGCTTTCATCGCAGGCTGTGAGTCATATAAGGCGAGAGCTCCTTAAATGTTAAAACTGCTGAGAAAAATGTCACTGCTCAGGAGGAGGAAATTGCAGCACTGCAGGGTAGAGCTGGAGAGAGACACTTGGTACAGCTGAGATCCTCTGAAAATGTATAGCTGTGATGACTTTGCATGGCCTAAACTGGCTAACAACAACCCTCTGCATGGTTTATATGTGTATTCACCGTTTGCATATCTCTGATAACTGTTTACGAGCAAACATTTCTAAACAGATGCTGCCATCTATTGGTCAGAGCCACAAAATGAAGTCTGTGCTTGATATCGGTTTTTCTACCACAGGGGTGTGCAAGCCTGGTCCTCGAGAGCCACTATCCTGCATGTTTTAGATGTGTACCTCTTCACACACACCTGATTCAAATGATCAGCTCATCATCAAGCTCTGCAGAAGCCTGATAACGATCCTGGTCATTTGAATCAGGTGTGTTGGAAGAGGGACACACCTAAAACATGCAGGATAGCGGCCCTCGAGG
>OOFC01030194.1:0-15745 GCA_900323345.1 Pseudochromis fuscus | reverse complement strand
CAGGGCTGTGCCCTCCGGCCGTGGAGGCTCGCCTGGCTTTTCTCCCTGGTTGGCTTCCCTTCAGGGGGTGTCCCGCCGCCCTTGTGGTGTGTCTCTTCAGGTCCCTTCTCCATCGGCGTCATGGTGGGCCTTGCCTGGCTTCCGCCTGGTTGCAGTGTTCTGTGGCCACACAGCTCATGCTGTTTCCTGGCTACATCCAGAGGGAATCTTATCTACACACAAGCACATGCATGCATACGCATATACATGCGCACATGACAACTCCTCACGCGAAACACTTTCCCCAGCGTATGCAATTTCGCTTTTCTTTTCTTTTTTTTCTCTCTCTGACCCTCTCTCTCTCTCTCTCTCTCACTTCTTTGTGTGTGCATGTTTTGCTCTAATCAGTGTGTTTTGGCCTAATCTGCTGAAAATATATATTTTCAGTATTACTATTACCATTTTTATTAATAGCATTACTGTGTATGCAAATGTCCAGTTTATTACACTGCATTGTATGTTTCCCACTGCTCCCCCCTCCCTCACCCCTACTCCCTGTCCGGTCCAGGTGTCTATGTGAGAGAGATGTGTACAGCAAGTCATGATCTATATATATGCATATAAAAGCACAACGTAGCCTGGAAAATTAATAACAAACACATTATAAAACATACAAGCACAACAAACATAGGGGGCGTACAGGGTGTGAGTGAGTGGAGACACATAGAGAGGGAGAGAAAGAAAAGTAGGAGAGGGGGCATCTCCAGTGGAGAGTGTAGGTTAGGAGAGTGTGACATTTACACCAGTGGGGTGGGGTGAAGTGAACGGCAAGAATGGTTTTAAAAAAGACTCCTAGGGGAAGGCCTCAAGTCATATAAACCAAGAAAAAAAGCCTTTCATAAATGAGAAGCAAAGAAGAGCCAGGTTGAGGTTTGCAAAAGATCATAAGGATTGGACCATAGTGGACTAAAGTATGAACATCTCTGATGAGTCAAATTTTTAGCTTTGCCCAACACCTCTCCATCTCATGGTTAGATGAAGACCCAGAGAGGCCCACAAGACAGTGTCTTGCAGCCACTGTGGTGGAGGATCGGTAATGATCTTGGGTGCTTCAGCGGGGCCGGAATTGGACAACAAGGCAATTCTGTCATCTTTGCAAAGGATGCATGAATAAAGCCACTTGCAAGGTTATCCTGGAAGAAAACTTGCTTTCTTCTGCTCTGACAATGTTCCCCAACTCTGAGGATTGTTTTGGACAATGCTCCATACAACACAGCTAAGTCAATCAAGGTGTGAATGAACGACCACCAGATCAAGACCCTGTCATGGTCAACACAATCTCCAGACCTGAACCTCACTGAAAACCTCTGGAATGTGATCAAGAATAAGAAGGTGGATGGTCACAAACCATCAAAGCTGAGCTGCTTTAATTTTTGTGCCAGGAGTGGCACAAAGTCCCCCAACTACAATGTGAAAGGCTGGATGTGAAAGAGCACGCCAAGACACAAGAAAGCTGTCTGAGTTATTCTAGTGAAGATTAGTAAAAAAAAAAAAAAATTTGTTGTTTAAAAGTAAACATAAATGTGTTTTTTATGTATTATTTGAGGTCTGGAAACACTGCATCTTTTTGGTTATTTTGACCAATTGTAATTTACTGCAACTAAATTCTCAGGACAATGGGAGAAATGTTGTCAGTTGTTAATAGAATAAAACAAAAATGTTTGTTTTACTCAAACCCATACCTAGAAACAGTAAAATAAGAGAAACTGATAGTTTTGCAGTGGTCTCTTAATTTTTTCCAGAGCTGTAAATTTAGGTATGATACAAATTAGCAATAACAGGCACTCTGACTGGCCCTACAAGAAACCAGCACTTGCAAAGAGGTCCTATAGGTACTTACTGAATATGCACAAACCGGCGGTGGGGGAATGCATACACTATCTCTGCTGCATGTTGAATACAAGTGGTATGATGTGAATTTGTGGCAATCGTTGGTAAGGAGTTAAGTGTTAAAAAAAAAATCTAGTATAAAATGAGTTGAGATGACCACATTCATTCATGAAACACAGTCTTGATGAAGGGCCTCTTGAGTCCATCTAACAGACCCGTGTAGGGACCTTACATAATAAAAAGTTGGGATCCAGTGTTACAAAATATGTCCTTTAAATTATGTTGTTTCCAGACTGCATACAAATACAGTGTAGTGCAATTTCTTCAATTAAGAAATGTTAGGAAGACATTGAATGTGTCAGTGCAGTACTAGCATGTTATCACAGCCAAGCATATGCTGCAGGTAGGGAGTTCTAATAGTTCTAGTAATGCAAAAATAATAGTGTTAGATGTTCTATATTGATGTTTCTATACTCTGGTCCAGCTGCAGAAGAAATAAAGTTCCTACTTATGAAAGGGATCATTTATCAACTGTTGCTTAGGTGACATTATAGACATTACCCCTTCAGTTATCACTTCAGTACCTTTAAAAAAAAGTTTTGAAGTGATGTCCCTACTTTTCAACACAAAGTGTATGAGTTAATGAAAGAATAAATCTGTGACATCTCCCCATGCAACCACGAGCTAACAAAGAAGTGACAAGAAATAACAATACTAGATGTAGTCACACAGACAGCCACCAAAGCCCCTCAATACTAAATTGTATCTAGTGGGTAGCCAATAACAATCATCATCCTTGTCTTTGGTGAGACCATGAAAATGTGGGGATTGGCCACAATGATCCACAGTATTAACAGTTACAATAACAGAAACTGCACACAGAGTGAGAGACACACATTTAAAGAGGAGAAGAGGATAGAAACAAACAAGACAAATATTGAAAGAAAAAGAAATGACCAGAGACAATTTGTTACATCTTTATTTAGTTTTAATATTTCAGGATCTTGTGACTTTGAACAACTGATAAACATCTGTTAAAAATAAAGAAGACCTCAAGAGGTGTGGCCTGCCTGTTGGAAGTTTACATTCGTGGTAGGACTATGAGGAAACATATGAAAATGATGGCAGATTATGTCATGATAGAAGTTTGCGGCCTTAACCTCATTTGACTCGGTAACCAATTCAAAAAGGGCTGCACTTTTGACTTTGATTATTTAAATACTTGGAAAAATGACTTCATTTACCAAGTCTGCAAAATATTTGAATGGAAGCCCTGTTGTGCAGAGTAAAATGCCATCTTGATTGGGGCCCCAAGACCTGGAAAAGATATTACGCTAAGCCCTTAGATATGTAGTCATTATGAAGTCCTAAACCTTAGTTAGTGTCCTGGAAACTATGCCGTTGCAACATTTCCACATGTACTGTCAGGTACAACACTAACCAAATTCTTCATTTTCCTCCATTTGGTATCGTCTGCTTGCTAACCAAATGTCTAAAAGGAACCTTTAGACTGATTAGAATAAGCGATGAGAGAGAAATGTCTGGGACCTGTTTAAATAATTAATTACAAATAAAAGTAGCAACTGTGAGAATCTTTGTTTTAATCCTGCACACTGTCTTTAGTAGCATGTTGTTTCTGTACAAACTTAAATTGTGCTACCTCCTCTTATAGAAATACTGAATGTGTTAATCTGCAAAACTAGAATTTACAGAACTGTTCAGATATATGGGGCTGTGTTGACACACTGTCCGTGATCTCCTCTAATCCCATCAAGCAGGTCAGACAGAGCAGACTGCCACCAAGCCGGGTCACATTAGTGAGGCCATGCTGTCGATCAGAGAAGCAGACTGTTGAGAGAGCATCTCTGGGATTAACACTGGTTTTCTTCCATCACAGTTGGCCATGTTGATCTATAACCTTCTCTGATCTGTAAAGTCAATTATATTTCAAATCTAAAGAACAAAAAACCTTTTTTTCTTTTCATCATGCAACTTGTAATCAAATTTTGCATTAGTTTAATCGTTTAAGCTCTCTATGTTTATTTTTCAGGACATTTCCAAGTAAGTTTATGTGACTGATGGAAATCCTAACCTTGTCTATAAAGTAAATAAAAGGCCATAATATGGAATTTCATAGGATATTATGTTGTACAAAAATGACAAAATGATGTGTTATAAGTCATATGAAAAAAGTCCAGAGATGTCATGTCATTATAAAATATCACTGTATATTATGTCACGCAAGACATCACCATTTCCATGTTTCTTTTTTGAAGAGATGTCACAGGTAAAGTTTTCATGTGGAAAGTCAAAACTAAGACAAACCAGTGAGGATAGTACCAACTATCTGCCTGCCATGTCTTCACAACAATGTAATGGCAAACCTGAGCTTTTAGGCGCCTGTAGGATAGTTTGAATCGGCATTAAAACCAAAAGTGAATACACCCGGCCATTGTTACATTTACTAATCTACTAGGTGGCAGCTGTGTGGCGATCCCGCTCTGTCTCTCCCATGCGGATGAGATGACGAGACTAAACCGGTTCATACGTGGATGGGAGGCCGGTTTCAGCTGGCCGCGTTGCCGTGGTAACGAAAGCTCTATAAATATGGTCGGACTCCGTCACCGGCTTCCAATCTAGTTCCAGCTCACAAGAGGAGCTTTACCTCCAGTGGCGGACTTCATTGTGAAGGAGCGTTATTTTTTTAATCCCACCTTTCGGGTGTAATGGACAAACTTTTTGTAAATGCTTTTTAAGGTAAGTGAGTTCCTTTCCACGACTCATTACTAAGGACGTTTCAGCTTAACTGTTTGTCAGTCACCATTACCTAGCAGACTTGTTCAGTTATGGCGGCTTAATACGACAACAAAGGAAAGGGACTTACTGTGTCAGATACACTGGCTTTTTGGTTGTAACTGAAATGTTTTCAAATCTGAATTAAATCGTTCTTCAGTGTTACTAAACATCACTACGTGGCCTGGTTAGCTAGCTAGCTAGCAGTTTTTTTTTTTTAGTTAACCTTGCGAGCTAGCCTGAAAAATTCTGGTCTGTCGTGGTAACTGTTCTGGTTCCAAAGACCTGCTTGTGTTGGCCTTTTTGCCTAAAAGTGTTTGTTTTCTTATTTTAATGTATTGTTATTTTGATAATCCAGGTTAATAGCAACACGAGTTACTAAATCGCCTCATGGCATGCTGCGATCGAAGCGGAACCGGTGTATTGACGTCCGCTTTTTCTGCTAGTCAGTGATTGGCTTATTTTAATGCCAGTCTCTTAAATAGAAGGCGTAACTTTTCTTTGATTGGATTAAATCTGAACTGGGCGGGGCTTAAATACTAGGGGCTTTCAATGACTTTTCCTGTGCCGTCGGTGCCCCGCTTTCGCGACAGTTATAACGTATGGATAAATGACATTGTGTTCATGGCCTTAGGTTACCGTATAAAATGAGTTTAATAGTTTCGTTAGACTAATCAATAATTATGTTAAATTTGTGAAGAGAATTCTGAATTTAGAGGTAAATAGAATAAATGCATACTGTAATGTGTAACTGTGAGTTTGCTCAACTATTTCCCCTTTTAGCATGTGTGGGTTTTGTTTTTAAAATACTATCAACTTTTCTTGTTTACAGATTTTTCACTCTAGGAAATCACACACTGGCTACTCGGCAGGCCCTGGCCTTGAGTTTTATTTAAAGGGGTTTAATTTCACTGGTGAGCCACCTTGGCTTCTCTGCACCTGAGTAACAGCAAAATTAATCTTTCACATCCAAGTAAGTGTCTCATTCTCTTGTTTGCTACTTTATTCAAGACTGCATAGTCATCTAGATGTGACCAGCAGAGAATACTGCAACATTCAGAATTACTTACCTCCTACACTGAGACTTCCCTTGAGTAGGCAATAAAAAAAGACTTTAGTAATCAGGACACAAACAACACTTTGTTCTCAAAGCTGAATGTAATCTAACAATGTCTCCTCTACTTCTTCCAGTTAACTTGTGACCAATCAATAAAGCTTCTTGTGATCATGAATGCTGCCACACCCACGGAGTTTGAATTCTCTTTTCTTGAGGAGGGATTCTCTGCCCGGGATATTGTTGAGCAGAAGATCAATGAGTCATCACTGACTGTAAGCATCCTGTGTTGGCCTTGTTTAAGGGCTACATAGAAGGCACCATTTGTTAGGTGATATGTCAGCAGTATGCAATTTAGGGCAAACTGCTATTAATGGAAATCCTATACAATTTAGAGCAAACTGCTATTAATGGAAATCCTATACAATTTAGAGCAAACTGCTATAAATGGAAATCCTACACTCTGTCTTGGTCAGGTTTTTGATATTGCATTGTGTACTGTTGTACTGCCACTAAACATAATGTGTTATTGATGCAGTGTAGTTTTTTTGTAGCTGAACTTTTTTGTCTTTGGTAAATGCTGATGTGTATTGTTTTCATCTGCCGCATTGCAGGATGACAGGGATGCCTTCTATGTCTGTGACTTGGGAGATGTGCTAAAGAAACAGCTACGCTGGACAAGGGCCCTGCCTCGGGTTACTCCTTTCTATGCTGTCAAATGCAACGACAGCCGAGCTGTGGTTATGACACTGGCATCCCTGGGAACTGGCTTCGACTGTGCAAGCAAGGTGCGCTTTAGGAACTTTCACAACACCAGATTTTTGCAGAATAACACAACACCAAGCTCTTGAAACTTAGCTGAAATTACATTGGCATTGGCTTTTTAAACTTAAATTTAGCTGACTGTTGGCATTGTTGCCCTCCAGATGGAAATTCAGCTGGTTCAGTCTCTGGGAGTGGATCCAAGCAGAATCATCTATGCCAACCCCTGCAAGCAAGTTTCTCAGATCAAGTATGCATCTGCCCACGGGGTCCAGATGATGACTTTTGATAGTGAGGTGGAGCTCATGAAAGTGGCCCGCTGCCATGACAATGCCAAGTAAGACTACTTTTTTTTTTTTTTTTTCCCTATCCAAGTAAGACTATAGATGTTGTGTTTAAACTGCCTTCTCTTCATTTTTGTCATTTGTTTAACTGCCCAGGCTCGTGCTGCGCATTGCCACCGATGACTCAAAGGCAGTTTGCCGTCTGAGTGTGAAATTTGGAGCCCCACTCAAAGCTTGTCGTGGTCTTCTGGAGAGAGCTAAGGAACTGGGGCTGGATGTAATCGGCGTCAGTTTTCATGTTGGCAGCGGCTGCACCGATCCCGAGACCTACGCCCAGGCTATAGCTGATGCACGCTGTGTCTTTGATATGGGGGTGAGTTGTGACTAAATCAGCTGACTTTTCACTTCAGCACTTCAGTAAACTAACACTTCATTTTGTGATCTCTAGGATGAGCTGGGCTTCAACATGGATCTGTTGGACATTGGAGGTGGCTTCCCTGGTTCAGATGACACTGAACTTAAATTTGAAGAGGTGTCATGGTTTTTACCTTCATGTGCTGTATGAATAAATAACAACGTAATCTAGCCTTTGTACATTTAGCTTGATGGTCACTACTAGTAGCCGAACACAAGTGCTTTAGTTTCATATAGACCCTATTCAGTCATGTGACTGGGGTCAGCCATTTTGGACTTAAAAGCATTGCCAGTATGACCGCTACATCCAGTGCGGTTGATGAAAATTCATCCTTTTATTTTCTATGAGTTTACCCAAAAATTAGTTTGTCAGATGTAAGGCTACATACGCAGAAAATTATCGAACACTCAGCTTTAAAAAAAGCAGACCCGTATTCTATTCCTTTGGCCATGACAAGTGCTTTAGACGACAGAAGTATAACGGAGATCCCTAGTACTGGCTTGGTGGACCATAATCAACGTGCTGAAAAGTACGAATGTAAACACACCCCCGTTAATTACTAGCAGATAGGACTACAGTGTACATATTGAAATGTATATGCTTATATCCTACTTAAAATTTTGGAAGGTGTAAGACTGCACCTATACAGGGCTGACAATCAGTGGACTACAATAAAATAAGAATTCATGTAAATGCATAAATATCCTCCCCAACTAAGTACATAGCCCTGATATGTGTATTATGTTGCCTACAGATATTGTTTTACCAACAGAATTGTACATGCATGTTGGATTATATTTTGTATGACAAATCAACAGTTGCCTATTGGAATGCATGCACGTCACATGTCCTATGCCCTTATTACTGCCTACCAAGCACCAATGAAATCGTGCTCCATGAACATGCACTATTGGCACCAAATTGAATTGACAGGAACATATTTTAAGCAAATCCACAATCGCAGTATAAAATATACTCTCCATATATAAAATGAATGGCACACAATCTACAATACTGTGATGGTTCCCGGGCTTTGCTGGGGTTGTTGGACTTTATACATTTAACAGCAACCCATTTGCCTCTTTATTGTGGATCCTTAAGGAATCTACAAAATGATAGCTCAGGACTCTTTGGTTAGTTGTTTAGGCAACCAAATGCTGCACAACAGATTGTCAGTGTGAGTTTGTATTGCGCTAAATCAGTGACAACATTTGGCAGCCGGATTGACATCGCTTTAAGTCCAAAATGGCAGCATTTACATTTGGCTAAGCCAATAATATATGCATGACATCACATGCATAGGCTGTATTCACCTCCCCCATCTCTTCTCCCAATTCTAGATTACAGCAGTAATCAACCCAGCCCTTGACAAATATTTTCCTGTTGACGCTGGAGTTAAGATAATCGCTGAGCCAGGACGCTTCTACGTGGCCTCTGCTTACACATTGGTTGTGAACATCATTGCCAAGAAGGTCATCATGGATGATGAATCAGCCTCTGATGGTAAATTTGGTAAAACAACAAAAAAAAAACACTTTACTCAAATTGTCACTTGTAACATGCCTTTTGTTCCCCACAGAGGAAGATGAAGGGACCAGTGACAGGACTCTGATGTATTATGTCAATGATGGAGTGTATGGATCCTTCAACTGCATACTCTATGACCATGCCCACTGTTTGCCAACCCTGCATAAGGTAAGTGAAAATTAAGGCTGGAAATAGCAGCAAAATTTATTCTTGCATATGGGCCAGTAAGAGATTAAACGAATGATAATACATCACCTCTTGTATAAATACGTTTTCAAATTCCTTCTCCCAGAAACCAAAGCCAGATGAGGTCATGTACCCCTGCAGTATCTGGGGGCCAACTTGTGATGGCCTGGACCGCATTGTTGAGCAGTGCGACCTACCTGAACTGCAGGTGGGTGACTGGTTGGTTTTTGAGAACATGGGTGCCTACACCGTGGCTGCCTCATCCACCTTCAATGGCTTCCAAAGACCTGACATTCACTATGTCATGTCTCGCCCTGCCTGGTGAGTCAATGTGACAGAAGCTCGTCGTGCTGCTTAATCATTCATGAGGAGCTACATGTTTGAGTGCTCTCTGCAGTCCTCGACTCTAACTTAAGTTTTTGTTTTGTGTTTTTCTTTAGGCAAATTGTGCAGCAGATCTGTTCCCAGGGCATGCCTGCTCCTGCAGGGGAGTCCTGCCTGTTTGAAGTACCAGCCTGCTGTGGCAGAGAGAGCAGCTTAGACATGTCCACTCAGCCTTGCCAGGCCCATGTGGTTTAAATATACTGTACAATGGCACAATGTTCTTTAGATCTAGCATCTTTAATAATTGGACGAAGTTTTCTCTTTTGTTTGCTTCGTTCCAAATGTACATGAGAATTTTTAAAGCCAGTTACTTGACAGGAGAATGAGAGGGACATGTAGCACACATTTCTGTGTTCTGTTTAGAAGTTGGAGATCAACCCTCAATGAAATGAGGCTGAATCACACTCTGAGTGTCTCTGTGGGTTCCAGGCAGAGTGTTGCAGGAAAACTCTGGATTTGAATTTCTTGCTGCTGTCTTCCTGCAGAATGGGGGGATGATTGTAAGCACTGGAGTATTGTAGTTCATAATGAACAATTTGTCTTAACTGCAATAGTGTAGGGAAAGTAATGGTTACTTTGTGTACTAAAACATGTAACTACTCCACCGAAGGTTTCTCATCACCATGGGACTCGCAACACTTGAAACTGTAGCATAAGTCAAAGAGGTAAGGGTTCACAGCAAGGGCCTTATAGAACAGGCATCAACACTTCTAACTGACCCACACCATGTAAGAGGGGTCACTTTTTTAAACTGCTGACATTTCAAGCTCCTGTTGACAGCTGAAGTCACATCCCTAGCTTGCAACTTGCAAAGAGGTTATTGGAGAAGTGATTTAATTCCTCAAAAACCGCTGCTATGTTAATATTTATCTTTCTCATCTCCACTTCTGCACAGAACCCCTCAAGTGTTAATCCTCAAGATGTTAACATGTGAAGAAACACCATATTTATTCTTAATATTATTCTTTGTTACTGGCCTTTGTCTTATAGTTATTCAGTGTTTGTTCTATAAATGCTTCTGTGCTGATTATGACAAGAACCACTATTTCCGAAAGACAACTTTTTCATTTCTCATAGGATGCGTGAGTCATACTCTGCATGTCAAAGAACCATACAGTTTGTGATGATGTGATGGCTATAACAGAATAGCAGTGTGGGTACCTACTATCACCTTTCAGTTACCTGATGCATGTGATTCTGGGTCACTAGACTCCATGGGAGCCACCAAAATATGAATCTTAAAGATTAACACTTTTAAACACAGGGACTCAAAAGGCAGACTGCACCTCTCTTCTCTGTTTTATTTTCTTTTTCTGTTTTGTAACTTGTAGAATGCAAAAGAAACATTTTAATAAGATGCAGTGTTTGACCATACATTTGAAAAGAATTATGAAATGGGTATGATTGCAAATTCACAATGCTTTTCTATGGAAAACCTATCAAAGTTTTGTATTTTTTTTTTTTTTTTTTTTTTTTTTTTTTTTTTTTACTAAATAAAGCATTAGGTGCAAAGCCAAAATATTAGTGTTGTGTGTTTTGTAAAACACTTTCTACAATTTTGACGATATGAAGGAAGGTTTTTTTTTTCATCATGATATGTCTGGGCTAACACCTTGTCGGTGCTTGGATTATCTCTGAAGTCGATTTTTGATTTATATGATTTTAAACAGCACAGCTGGAACGTAGAACATGATATTGCTGATATTCAAATATTTCTAAACCAGTTAACCTTTTAACCAGTGTCAGTTCTTAACCATTCAAAAGTATTGCACTCTCCTGGATGGCATTTTAAAAGTAATTTTAGATTTATTTGTACTACTTTATAAAGTTAATTTAGTAAACAAATTATGTTTGGCCTCCTACTGCAACAAGTTGTGACTTTCAGGAAGCAAAGCTATAGTTCCACAGATGATCATAGTTATTACACAGAGATTTCCTCAACAGCTGGCCAGACCAATCTTTCTTTAAAGGTTATGTAGATGTCATGTTGGATAAAGATAAATAAACAGCTCTCTATTTCCTTTGAGCACTTCATGGATGAGATTTTAAGATGGAAAGAGCACTTTTATTAAGTTTACAGTGACAGTTAAAGTTTGTACATTTACATTATACAGCCATTTATACAACCATGTAACGTCGTTCAAAAAAGTCTGTTTATGTTGTGCAAAAGCTTTACTTACATATGATGATCAGCGCACTTAAAAATTAAGCAGCAACAGAAGAAAAAATGACAAAACTACATGTTTAAGAAATCAAAGAACCCCAACCCATCCAAACTATATAATTTAGTTTATCACGCACACATAAAGCACACCTCTTTCAATTTGTGTATTCACTTAAATAGTCTCATCGGGTTTGGGTAATCAGTGTGTCTCACTCATCTGTATTACATATGAGAAAATATGAAAAATAAAATATGTACATACAATGTACCTGTGTGTTCATTTGAAAATCCCAAAACAGGTTGGATTTGCCTCAGGTTACAAACTTGTGTTACTTTGTCAAAGAGAGACACAGTGGTTGTGATTTCACCACAGCAAGATGTGTTTCTGTGCAGATACTTCTTAGCCATTATTACCCACAGGAGATGTATGAATGTGTGTCCGAGATTATGATTTGATCACAGCCATGCCATTCTGCTCATAATGCTTCCTGATGTACTCAGTGATGGCGTTCTCATTATTAAGCTCTTTCCTGAACACCATAATGTAACACTTTGGGGCCAAGTGACAGCCGAGGATGCTGTAGCTACAGATGAGAATGGCCACACTTTGTATAGCTGGTTTGTACTTCCCCGTCAAAGTGAGATATAGTGGGCTGAAGATGATCCAAATGATTAAAAACAACACCATGCTGATGGTGATTAAAACTGCATTTTTATACAAATCTGGCAACTCTTTACCTTTGTATGCAAACAGGAAACACATGAGGCCCAAGAAGGCATTGTAAGTTATCATGGCTATAAAGTATCCAAGAGGCTCCAATGAACACTGATGCAGGGTAATCATGTCTAATTCAACCTCTTGAGGAATTGGTGGTTTTAAAGCTAGCCATAACACAGACAGGGCTAACTGTATCCCAGAGACAATGGTTACCACGGCAACTGGCCGGTTCAGCTTTTTTATCCAGGAGCCGACCTTCAGTTCAAAGTTGAAACCCACCAAGATCTGAAGCAAGTTAGCTAGAATGCAGGAGATGCAGAGGGAAAAGGCAAAACCAAAGACAGGCAGGCCTACAAAGCAGGAAATCTTAGTGGGTTTGCCTGCAAAGCTAAATGTAAGGCAGAAACTGAGCAGCAGGGAAAAAAGCTCCAAGAAACACAAGTGACCTCCAACTGCCTTAACGACAGGAGTTTGACGATAGATGGTAAACAGAATAGCAAACACAATGGTGACAATTATCCCAACAAGTGCTGTAAAATTTAAAACAATAGAGAAGGGATCTGACCATTTTAAGTATTCATTGGTGTTGTTAAAACAGCCATCCCTCCGTTCTAATGAATACTGGTTTTCACCACAGCGCTTGCACGGGATACCTGTGGAGGTAAACAAAGAAATGCAACATTATCTGCATACATTTTTTTGCTGCTTCTTTCTAAACAATATGCCTGAGAATTACATAAGAAAATTGTCAGTATATATATAATATTTTGTGTGACATAAATGAGCAAAAACCAAACACTAGTATCTGATCACCATCACGACAAATCAGTGCATAACTGATTTGTGACATGTGGGATCGCAAGCATCATATTCAATATACTATTACCAATACTATTAATGAGCCTGAGAATTTTAGCGATATAGTGTAAAGTTAATGATCCAATTGTGTAATGTCACAATAGCACAACAAAAGATTTTTAAATTGTAATAGGATTTAATTGTTTCACTGTTAAAATGTTATTTCCGATTTTTTAAACATGTTGTTTTGTTTATTTTACAGGTTTTAATAGTATTTTGGAAAAATATCCAAAAATATCAGTAACAGATTGTGGATTGATATGTCAAATATATTTAAAACCCAATACATTATCTGTTTAAGAGTACTTCAACAGAGATAAAATTGTTTTGTTTTGTGTTGAGTTGAGTCTCAGGAATAGAGCTTTTCCATGCATTCAACACTGCTCGGCTCAGGGAAACTACACCTCCCAGAGTGCATCTGCACCAGCAGCAGAAGCAAACTAGCTGCTCATGATCTGATCTGGAGCACCTGGGAGGAGTGGAGGTCGGAGAGGTCCCCAGACAGTCAAACAAAGAAACTTCATAGAGAAAGAGTTCCAGGTTCACTCATTAGTGGCTTTATCATGGAAACATCACATTGACTTCATTGGTAAAAAGACTAAGCAAAGAATATATTTCCTCTGTCGCCTGCAGTCGTTCGGAGCATCTTGTCAGGTGTTTCTTTAATTTCTCACTTCTGTCATTGTCAGTGTCCTGCAGTACTGTATTGTGTGGTATAACTGTCTGTCTGAGCTACGTATCACAACAACACATCTACAAACTTGTAGATCAGCTATTTTTCTTTAGTTAAGTGATTAATTCATTTAAAAAGTTGAATTCAAATATTGGCTTTGAATTTAAGATTTAAAATTTTTTATTAAAATATTAACTTTGTTTTCTCTTTCTTTAAAAGTTTACAACCTAATTCATTGTGCTGAATAATCAACGGACAAGGTGGACCAATCACAGAACAAAAGTTGGATGAAAAATAAAGTTGAGTTGGAAATTTGAGTTGTCCCTGTGTCATTTGGAGGGGAACAAAAGGATAACTTGTTTTGGGGTTTGTTTTCATTTGTTTTTTTACAATTTTAAGGTAAACTTTAGGCATTAGTGATGATATTAGGACACCACTATGGAGGTATGTAGGAATCCCTGAGATCGCGGCAGCTAATTTTCTCCACTCTCGCGGGTAGCGGTGAGTGCAGAGTGCGCTGGGGACGTCCCACTAATTAAGCATTTTTCAATGTTTTGCGTTGGATATTTCAGAAAAATTCCTGTGCAGTAACGAAAACAACAAATAATATTCCAGTCTTGTTTTCAAATTTTTCATTTCTGTCAACAATCTTGCGAGAACACTCCATTACAAAATGCACTCAGGTTTAACATGCTTGAATACCATGATCGGGCACCCACGACCCTACCAAAGGTAGCCAGGATGAAAATACAACATCTGAACTGTAAACTATACATGTGTCATAGCAATCAGATTATCTGAAGTGCTGTGTTTTCCTTCCGAAAAAACTGCGTAGTGCTCGACATGCATTATTACCGCCATCATTGCGCAGCAGGTCTCATGAGAAGCCCCTGACTGCAGCCTGCAGTTCGGGGCGGAGCTCAACATTCCATAAACCAGTCCCAATTCAGGGTCTGCATCCTTCAAAGGATGCATTCGAAGGATGCAGACCCTGAATTGGGACACAGCTTCTGTTACTTACAACTTTACTTCATTTTGCAACAGTTTGGTGGCAATCAAATCGTTTTACGTCAGCATCAACAACAATGGTGGTAACTTATTTTGTTATAGCTGTAAATGTTTTGAATACTTTCCACTATTGTTGATAGTGCAGTGCTGACACTGTTGGTTAATTAATCAATTACAGTTGATCGGATTGATAACACCAGTCATTTTAACGTAAGATTAACAAACTGTAAGCAAACTAACTGCTCACAGCAGTGTGAAGAAATGACCTTGCTGTCCAGGTATTAGTTGGAAAATTAGTTTGTTCTTCAATAAAAACTTGAAGTTATGTGTCATTACTGACAGTGTTTAGATAGTAACATCAGTCCCCTGTTCTTCTATAGTTAGAAAAATCATGTATGTCGTTTCATCTTTTTATTATCTGATGAAATTATTTCCATTACTGCTTTAAAGTCTCTTATTTGTGTACTACCACTAAATTATGGCTCTTAGTGTGTATTCTTCAGATAATTTCAGACCCTCACACAAAGTAACTTACTGCCTCCAAATAGTGTGTACAGTTGTAAAAAATTAGTGTTTGGTACTTAATGCATCTCTGATTGACACGCCCTTCTTGTCTCTGGTATTTTCTCTTTATACACAGAGACACTTTGGTATTCTGGCAGATGGAGAGACACTGACAGGTCAAGTCTGTGTAGAGGAGATTTATAAATGTCCTCTCTGCACATACAAGTTCGCCAGGTATATGGTAGAGAACCATATAAGAAGCATTTGTGAAGCATGCAGGTCATTTTCTTTGGTTTACTATCACTCATTCACAATTTGTGTTTGTATTTCTTTACCTGCAAGAAATCAGTTTATATATGGGCATCCCTATCTAAAATAGGGGTGCCCAACCCTGGTCCTCGAAGGCCCCTATCCTGCATGTTTTAAATCAGGAGTGTGCAACCCTGGTCCTAGAGAGCCACGATCCTGCATGTTTTAGATGTTTCCCTCTTCCAACACACCTCATTCTAAATGATCAGGATCGTTAGCAGGCTTCTGCAGAGCTTG